>PVLD010009584.1:0-76210 GCA_004027595.1 Dinomys branickii
CTTCTGCTTGGTGATTCTGGATACCCAGAGTGCAGCTGCATGGCCTTGGGAGCTCTCCATCCTTCTGGTGGCACCTGGTCTGTCAACCTTCTACCAACCCCATGGCGAGTGCAGGGGCCCCAGCCCCTTCCTGCCAGCGTCTGGCACGCGTCACAAGCTGCCGATGTTGGGGAAGCTCTTCAGCTTCTCAGGAAAGTCGTCCTTGTACAGCACAGGGTCTGCTCGGTGCTCCACCACCTTGAGAGGCATCGTCCCAAAGACTGAAGCGAACTTGTTGATGCACTCAGACCTGAGGTGCGGGGTGAGCGGGATGAGGGACAAGCATAGAGGAGAAAAAAAACCAGAAATGCTGAGAGAGAACACGCAAAAACCATCACGTTCGCCACCCAGCAGTTCCAATCCAGCCTGCTGCCGGGCTTGAGACAAGGCAGAGGTGCAGGGAACCCCCAGCTGGGGACAGGGAGCAAGGGGTGCCCTTTGAGGCTGCCCAAAGGCAGGAACCTCCCCGCCCCCTTGAATTCCAGTCATTCCTCCAGCTCAGCACCAGCAGGCCTCAGAAGGTGGATTAGCTGCCAACAAGCCTTAACCCCCTCTCTGCCAGTGGGAGCACAGGCAGAGAAAGGACAGGCCACCTGGCCCCAGGGAGCTGCGGGGCTGCAGAAGACAAGAGGGGACGATGAGCTGGAAGCCCTCATCCATTCGCCAGCCTGCAGTGGGAATGGCAGTGCGATTTTGCCCCAGTTTACCCCCGTGGGCTTTGGTAACCTGCCTGGTTTTGGTCACTCCTGCAGTAGAGCCTGTAGCACACCAGGCTCAGCAGCTCCAACGTGGCACTGCCACAGAAGGGGATGGCCCAGACCCCAGCGCGGAGAGCAAGCACCCAGGGTGAGGGGGCAGGGCGCTCGCTGGGATGGCTCAGCTCCATCAGGCCGACCTAGTGTGACAGCTGGGTAGGAAGAACATCACCAACCAGTGGGGGAGTGAGCCTGGGAAAAGTGGGTGAAGTGTAGGGGACCTGGAGGATGGATTTCAGAAAGGTCAGTGCCCTCCTCAGCTGGGCCTGGGCACCTGAGAGCAGCGTGAAGACAGCAGGGCAGGCGCCAGGTCTGCGTGTGACCTTAGGTCTCCTCTGTCCTCAGACAGCAGGCTGTAGGTTGCTTGCAATTTAATGTAATCAACAGGTTTTTATCTAAGACCTTTGGGTCTTGGGGAAAAAAAATCAGTTAATAAAGGCTACCATTATCAACTCTTCTCTTGGTCACTGTAGAAGTGAAAATATTTGTTACACTTCATGTTGAGCTTTAGAAAACAGCATCACCATGCCCACCAGCGGCACAAATCACCATGTGCTCAAGCTGTGTCAAGAGTGTTTTGTCCTTACGGATGACCCCTGAATCCTCACAATGGTCCTGGGGGTTAAGTACTCCTCGTCCCCCTATTTCACAATGGGGAGACTGAGGCACGGAAAGGCTAAGCAACATGTGCAAAAATTTTTTTTAAATAAAAAAAAAATCCAGAAGAGACATAGCCAAACCCAGGCATCCTGGCTCCTGAGGCTAAAGTCTTAATGAGGAGTGATGCTTTTTCTTTTGGCAGTGCTGGTGATGGAACCTAGGGCTTTGCATGCTCTAGGCAAGCAGCCCCACATTTATTTATGAACATAATTCTAGGGTCCAGTGGGAGGAGCTGGAAGCTGCTGGTCTCTATTCCGTGCCAGTAACTTACACGTGATTGTTCTAAGTATTCCTCCCCTGGCCCCACTGGTTTTATATTAGCCTCACATTATGGATCAAGAAAACAAGGTTCAGGGAGGTTAAGTAATGTACCAAGGACCCTGAGCTAGAAAGGGTGGATCTGGGCTTCCAACCCAGCCTGGCACTGGCAGTGGATGCTGGACTTGGCATCGCAGTACCCTACTTGCCAGGAAGGAGCTTCCCTCCTGCTGGCATTCTTAAGACTCAGATGGCCTGAGGTCCCCCATCAAGGGAGACGGGTGAAGGGTACAGAGTTCTAACAGAAGTTGGTCCCTCCCCTGGCCAACAGCTTCCAGCACTTTGTGTCTGGCTCACAGCAGTGGCAGACCGAGTGGCATCTCTCTGAGGTTTCACTCTGACAGAGTTCTGCTTGGAAGCAGGAGCAGCTTCTCCTTTCCAGTTGTGGTACACACAGATCCCGGCCAGCAAAGCCCAGGCGTGCCAGCCCGGGTACCAGTGGGTAGGGTACGAACGGAAGAGTGCTGGGCCCAGGGATAGGATGAATAACAGTGTGTCCTCTGTGGCCAGATCAGCCAGCAGGGCATGGGCCAGCCTGGCTTGCTGACAGCCACCCTGGCTAACCCGGCTCTGGCAAGTGCTGCTGGCAGGGCAACACGCTTAGTCCAGGCACTGGCAGAGTGGCACCACTGCTCTGTTCCACATGGTGTAGGCCCTTCCTCGGCCCAGCCAGTTGGCAGGGTCTTGCTTCCTTCTCACACAGGGGACCTATGAGGAGCAGCGAGGGTGGGCAGAGCCTGCTGGCTGCTGGCGGCCACCCGAGTTGTTCTGCTGGGGGTCCAGTTCCCCTGTCAGCACTTTTCTCCGTTTTGCTTTTCCAATCAAGCACACACACACACACACACACACACACTGAGTGCTGCCAGCGCCTGCCTCTGCTCTGCTGGACGCATCCCGGGAAGAGAGGCCTGCGGGTTCCATTTTCCTTCCAAACACATGCCATTACCGAAGGTAACCGGGAGCCTCCAGGATGAATGCTAGGAAGCTGGGGGGGAACTCACACTGCCAGGCACTGTGCTGCCAGTGCTCATGAATCTGATGAATTCATGCCCGACACACAAGACCCTGCTTGCCCCAAAGGTGCTGGATAGTTTTTGAACTCATGAGTGGACAGTACTATCCTGAAATACTGGTTTCCCTATTTCAGCAGCTGAAAAGGCTGACCGTCAGGGCCAATTTCCTTAGATCGGACAGCTAATAAGTGGGAAACTTATAACCTTAAGCAAAGATTGGCCTGCACCGAAATACTGATTTCTTAAATTGAAGCTGTCTGCCTGTCACATTGCCGTGACCTTGGTGAAGATATTGGTCAAAATGAATAGCTATAAATTCTTCTGGTTCTTAAAGAACTAGTAGATGCTGGAAACAGATGCTGGGTGGTAGAAGCTATTCTCCTACTCAACTGAGAATTCTCATCCCAGGCTCCCAAATATAGGAATAAATAAATGCATCGAACCACAAAACCCAACACAAGGTCAAATGCCGGGAAAGTGGTTAACTACTTCCACTGTTTTGTGAAAAATGTGCATTCTGTAAAGGGGACCATTAAGAAATAAAACAAGCAAACAATTCTACAGTTGAAACTCTTATCTCTCAGGCTACCCAAGGTGGCTTAAATTGTGTCTGTATTCCTCCCAACCTAAGCACCTTATTTAATCATCAGGGCCTCAATCTTTAATCCCAATAGTTTTGCTTACAGTTGCTAATTCTGCTCCTATTAAATCTCTCGAGGGGCACTTCACATTCACTAACTCCTGTTCCTCAGCCCACCCCTTACTCTAGAACCCTTAGACCTCATCGCTCTCAGAGTTCCTTTCCCAAGGTCCTTCCTTGTTCCTGGCTCTGCAGACCCTGGTTGTCTCCTGTCCTCTCCAGGGGCTGCTTCTGTTTTCAGTTACTCTATCACCTAAATGTAAGAAATTATCAGGATTTGGCCCTGGGCTTTTCTTTAGTCAACTGTTGACTCTGAGCACACAACTTTCAAATATCTCTTGGTTTTAAACTTTGTTCTAAAGTTCAACTTCACATTGCAAACTGCTGCTCAGTATCCGCATCTACATACGGAGGACAAGAGCTCACTATCACACACTTTCTTGCTCTCTGATTTCATGCATGGCTAAAATCTCCTCATTGTTCACTTTGGCCCAGCTCCCCCTTTAATCTAACCTAACCACTGCCCTCCCTCCCCTCCTAAGTGGATCATTTACACTGTCCAAGGCACCACCATTTCTCCTCACTCAACATAAAAACTATCTTCGGTGACTTCTTCTTGGTGACCTCCTCATACCTATGCAGCTGGAAACTAAATTCTGGTACATCTTCCTTTGGAAAAAAAAAAAAAAAACAAAAAAACTCTTACAAAGCAATGCATTGCTTCCTTTCCACATCCAGCTTAGTTCAAAGCTTCTAAACTGGTCATGCTCCAATTTCTTCCCTTCCCATTCTATCCCAAGCACTACTTCCAATCTCAGCAATTCTTTGACTAAGTCAGTCCCCTGTTCAAACACCCTCAAAGGCTCATCAGAGCCTGAAGGAAAAAGTACAAGCTCCTTCCCTGGGGGGGGGCCAAGCCCTTTGTAGTGTGGCACTAACCAGCCAGAATTCTATGTTTTAGCCAAAACTGACTTTCTTAGTGGCTACCAAGTTAGCCTTGAACCTACTAGTCAGGCCCTTCTGAGCACACAACATCTCTGCCCAGAGCCTCCTGTTTTCCCTGAGCATCACCTGTTGGGATCCGGAGGATTGCTGAAGGCTCCCTTCAAGTCAATTTCTTTTACCAGATTATTCTGAACAATGAACCTGGTGAGATCTTTCCTCTCTTTCCTCTCATTATTTACAAAAAGTAACACTTTGAGCCTCTCTTGGGATGCTCATGAAAATTAGCTTTGGATGAAGTACGAATGTAGTGTGCTATTGGTATTACAAACGCTGGTGCAAGCCTTCCAAAGAGGCCTCTTCTATTTCCAAAGCTCTCTTCCAAAGAGGAAGCATCCATATCTCCCCGAGCTACTCTGCTCAGCACTGTGCTCTCTCACTCAACGCCAGCTTGGTGCCTTTTAAGCCTCTTTCCATCTGCTACCATCTCAGCTGTGCTAGGGCTCAGTCATGCGCTTCTGCAAGGAACTCGAGGCCACCACGAGGTCACGTTTCTCCCTTCACTGCCCTCCCCTACCACCGTTTCAGTTCAACCCAGTGACTGCTTGGCTTCATGCTCTGAATTCTCCCCAAACAGAGAACAGGGTAGGTTTAAACACCAATTGCATGGACTCTGCTGGAACCACAATGGGTCTCTTCCAAATGAGCTACGACTTAATGTCACTGCCCTTAAAATGTGAGGTACTCACGATCACCAGTGTCAGGTAGTTCCCAAACCACAGTAATGTCACATCCCATCAACCATTGCTAGTAGTCATTTTTAGGGGTGGTTAATATATTTCCATATAAAAGAAGTGAAGTGAGCTGGAAAAAGTGGCACAGAAGAATCTGAAGCCAAGAGCAAAACATTCTGTGTACAAAATCCCCGAGGCCTGAAGGATATTATAATGGTGTAGAGATTTTAGAAATGAATTCTAGAGCAGATGCACATGAGAGCTATGAACAGTCCAGAGATCTCATTCTAGGCTACTGTAACGTTCTTGGAGGACCCTGTGGCCCCTGGGTAACTGCTCCTGGGATGTCTCTATAACAGCTGCCTTTGGGAAAACTGGGCTCAGTGCAGGCACTTTGAAGCCTGGGGCCTCCTGGCATTCAAATTGCAACTATTAGGTCTAGTTTGAGATTCTCATGGTCTTGAGGAAAGACATGGGCCGTTCATTCCTTTCATACTCACCTACAGGGCCTGGGCCCACTCCATATGGCATGTGCCTCTTCAGTAATTGATGGAATTGGGCTGAAAAAGACTATTTCAGAGCTCCGCTCCCCTCAAAAAGAAACCGGTCTTTGATTCCATTCTTGGAACTGGTTTTAGTAGCATCAGTGAAGGTAATTTGTCTGTGGTGGGTTTGGCATCATTCTTTCTCTTTAAGCTTCTATTATAACATGGAGATATTGGTCTGCGAAACAACCCTGTGTTCCCTTGGAATGAACTGGCTTCTGCTGAGTGACTGCACTTAGTTTACTGCTTAGTCCATAAGGAGAATCTGGCTTCTGGAGCTTATGGCCAGCTATATTTTTAAGATCCTTGCAGCCATTGCAAATTGAATGAGTAGCATTCCAAATTAATTCTTTGGGTGACCTGGGCTTGAACTAACCCCATTCCCACAGTGCAAGAGGAGGTGACTATGGCTACCAGCTGTTGTCCTTATATTTCCGCCGAAGTCCCACAAACCGGCCGTGGTGGGAAGAGCGGAGCGGAGGCCAGGGTAGAGTCTGGCTGGAGGTGTACTCACCTCTCCACCATGTGTGTCTGATCCAGTGAGAGCCCATCGATGGCTGTGCACTCTGGACACTTGAATTTCTTCCGTGGGGTCACCTGCCAGGGGAACAGACAGATATGGCAGTCAGTGCCAAGAACTATAAAATCTGCTTGCGCCACACCACATGCTTCTGTGCTGTGAGCTGAGATGCTTCAAGTGTGTATGAGCACACTGACCCACACGCACACCACACGCACACATGCATGCATGCACACCTCTCTTCCATCTGATTCGGGCTGGCTCAGCCAACAGTGGAACTCACAAGGGCCCAATAAAAGAGGCTTGGAGGCTTTTGCCTTCTATAACGGGAAAGAAGCGGTGATGACAAGCTCCTTAATTCCTGTTTAATGACTGTTTTCTCACTGCCAAGGTCCTTGTATAAACACCATTTGTTCTTGCAGCCATAAGGGTGATGAAATACAGCTTCCCATAACTTTCACCGTAACCTTAGTTCCAACAGGCGTGCTTTCCCCTCGTTTCTGCTAATGGCAGATGCTAGGAACAGCACCATGCTCTTGAAGATGCCAGCTTATTTGGCAATTTTCTCAAGTTAGGAAAATGAACGCAATCGCCTCTCACCCTGTGATCCCTTTCTCTGACTCTCTTCCACCCTCCCAGATCTTAAACTTCTAGCACCCCCAGCAAACTCAGGGAAGCCTGCTATCCTAACCCGGTGAGGACCATAGTAGGGAAAGAATGGGCAGGAAAGGAGTCTCGATAACCAAGGCAAAACTACGATGCATAGAGACACTATCCACAGGAAGCAACCATGGCTAAAAACATGCTGAAAGTGAACCTAGGGGTGGGGGCTCCCTGAAGAGCAACTCTCACAATTTACACCCTTTCATGTTCCTTGCAGGGAGCTGGTGGGTCATTTAGAGAACTGAGGGCCAGGGAAGGGACCGGTGCAAGACAGTGCTTTTTCCTCTTTCCACGTCACTTTGTTTGCTGATGAGTAACTGATGAAGTTTCAACCAGGCTTCCAGCATAAGCTCCCTGAGGAAGCGCCAAGGGGAGGCTGGAATGACCGGTTTTCCTACCTGGAATTCTAACCAGGAGGAAAAGAGGTCAGGATGCTGCTACCCATGGAAAGAAGAGGGCTTCCTCTCCATAGCTAGGGGTTTTATTTCAGCAAAGTCTGAATTTCAAGAATAAATAGACATTTTCTCAGGCCTAAAGACTACCCCATCTCCACAAGATCTCTAGGTATTCTCAGCTTTTAATATGCCATGGGAAAGGTACTTTCAGAAACTGGTAACTTGGTAGTTTGAAGCAAGATTTAGGACAACTACAGTTACATAATTATACAAGGATCTGTGTATCCAGCCCAACATTTCCTCGCAGTTGTAAGAACGAACTCCACTCTTCAGGATTGGAGCGCAGAGACTTGCCCAAGAGAGCCAAGCCACAGAGCACCATAGCCTCTTACCTTGATGACAGCTTTCCCCGTGACATTAGCTACCAGGAAATTCATGGCAATGTCTTCACAGTTCATATGCGCATCCACCCAGTTCTTGATATCCCCAGGCATTTTGTAGGTATACAGGTAATTAAAATACTGTCAGGGAGACAGAAAGAAGAAACATGCAAATAGCCCTTCCTTTTGGCTGACACATCAGGACAACTAAGTCAAGGCATGAGAACAGGCTTTCTTGTGCAAGGTTAATCACAAGGCCAACACAAAGGTCTGAGGAAGTACGAGAGTGCTGGTCAAGTGACCCAGCATCTGTGACACGGGCATTCTTCTGCTAGGATACACGTGCTTTTTCAAGTGGAACAAAACTGAGAGAGATCTGAAACTACAACAGCCCACATGTGTGAGACAGTGTAGAGTTAATGGGTCAACAATACATCAATATCTATACAATAATCAATAGAATTATACTTATTAGAGCTTCTTATGTTTTACTAACAATAAAATCTATTTCTGGACCCCCTGGCCCTGAAAAATATGAGGGTAGCAGTGCTGATCTAACAAGAAACAATAGATATATACAGCTAAATTACATTAACTGTGTTGAGTTGAACAGATCCTTCTTCTGACATCAGTTCCTCAGGCCCAGTTTCATTAAAGCACATGCCCTATCAGTAAGCTGAACATTCTGAGGTCAAATGCATACAGGTTATTTCACAATCTCTGCCTAAAAGTCAAAACCATAATGTTATGGTTCTCGGAAGAGAAAAAGTACAAAAGGCTAATAAATACACAAAAGGAATTTTAACCTCATAAGTAACCATGTATATATTACTAAGATTCACTTCTATCCAATCAGCTAAGGTTAATTTTTAATACATTTTTTATAAGGGAGGGTATGGTAGAACAGTTTTATATTGTGCTAGAGGGAGTATAAACAGGTACAAATAATACTGAAACTACCACATTATCTTTCTTAAAAAGCCCAAAATGTAGGTTCCCTTTGACATAATTCTACTGGCAGGAATCTGCCATAATGATCGTAAGTATAAACAGAAAGTGGATATTAATTGCTGAACATTAGCTATTAAGCATTATCTAAAATAGCAATAATTAGATGTTTAAATATCCAATGAGAGAGAAATAGTTATATATGATTTATGGAGAACGATTTATGGAATAATACTAATTTGCTAGGAAATAATTGTTTATGAAATTTAGTAACATGGGAAAATGCTTGCAATGCAGTGGACTACTAAGAGTATTTACAACATTTGTGTGTGTGCAAGAGCACATAAAGAAAAGGCAAGCTGAAAAGCACCATCTGCAGGTAATACAGTGGTACCTAGGTTCACAAATGCTTTTGTTTGCAAACAATTTGATTCCCAAACAGAAGCGTTTGGCAAAATTTTGTTTTTGTTTGCACACTCAGCACTGGGTGACAGACACGACTGCAGTCATCGTGCCCACACAAACACACGTGGTTCTCGTTTCCAAAAATCGTAGAACGCATTAAGTTTGTGAACTGAGGCATCACGGTAATGGTTACCGCTACATGATAGGATTACAAGTGACAGGGATTTTCACACTTCCTACTAAAGCATGTACTGCATTTATAATTCAAAAACTAATACATGTATTTAAAAAGAAATACACTAAGTCCCTAACTTACGAAGGAGTTACGTTCTGGGAGAATGTTTGGAAGTTGGATTCATTCATAATCCAACGAAGTGGGTTTTACACAGTACACCTGTGAATCTTTTTTTCTTTTTTTTGTAAGAGTAGGAAAACTTACTGGAGAAAAGGAATGGGGAATAGGGAATAGAAATAGCTCCTGACAGACAGGAAGGGTCCTGAACGGGTTACCCACACCTGTGAATCTTATCCAGGACACCTGTGAAAGTTTGTGACTGGCATGTTCGTTAAGTCAGAGACTTATCGTATCACAGGGCATGGCTTTTCCAAGCCCTCTGAGCAGAAGGCCTTTCTCTACCCAGCAGCAATGAGGCCTGGTGAAATGTGTACCCGCTGGCTTCTGTGGCCCAGGCCACACCTCCTACCTTGTGGTAAAAAGCTGCTCCTGTAAGCACCATGGACACCTCGTTGGTCCACTCTGACTCGTACTTCCACTTATTCATCTCATGGTCCCAGAGATGCAGGCGCCCCGGGTAGCCCACCAGCCGATCAGGAAACTCGCGCCAGACCTGGGGAGCGGAGCACAGCCACAGTCATCCCCAGGCCAGATGACAAAGAGGGGCAGCATGGTCCCCAGCAGGCCTCTGAGGCCATGCAGTGGCTCCTCTGCCAACGTGTGAAGACAGTTACTGAGTCTGCGTTCCTCCAAAACTTCTTGCGTGTGCTCAGACATTTCAAGTACTGGGGCAGCACAGCTTAACCGTGTTGGGCAAGTGACTCACGAAGCGAGTTGCATTCTGAACGAAGGCACAAATGAAGAACAAATGGGGCCCTGCAACTCAACTGTCCTGATTCGAAGTAAACTGCTCATTCTGAAAATTTACAAGAAGTCTCTGTTCCTTTTATTTGAAAAAACAGCTTCCACTTTTCCCAAGTACACGCCCACCCTTACGACCCAGTCAAAGCCTACAGTGCACTGTAGAGGATTTTTCTGAGTCTGCACGCTGTGACATGCTGAGCACAGCTGCTTTCTGTGTTTGTAACAGCTCTTACACGGTTCTGTTGGAGGAAACTAAATGCATCTAGTTCACAGGTGATGAGGCCCTTCTCAGACCTTCCCCCTGGATTTCTGCAGAATGAGCTTCACCTTTAGAGGAGCAGAAGCCCCTACCGAGACTGCAAACTGACTTTGTTTCTGCTGGCTGTCCGTGCGCTTCTGTCCCCAGCCGTAGGCAGACTTAAACAACAGGCCTCTTGAGGGGCCGGGCCTAGGACCAGCTGGCTTCTCCAGGCCCCTCTCTCTAAGGCATCACATCTAGTTTCAATCACTTTAAAAGCCACACATAATCGGACAACCTCTGACATACGTCTAGCCCTGAATGTTCCTGAGAACATTCCAACCTCTTACTATTTCCACATGGACAAAGAACAGGCATCTTTGGCCTTCTGTGTCCAAAACAGAGCTCTTGATCCCCTGTCCCTGACAAGTCCCCCCCGCACCGCCTCCATGCCAGGGAACGTGCAGCCAGCTGCTGGGGCCACTGCTGTCCTCTCTTGTCCTCACTCTCCATCTATCAGGGCAGCCCACCGGCTCTGCTTCTGACCACCTCTCACCTTCTCTGCTGCCACCTGGCCCAGCATCCGGGGACAGCCTTCAGTGGTGTCCTTGCCACCAGTCCTGTCCTTCCAGACCCCAGGGCACAGCCGCTCTGTAAGGACTTTTCCTAAAGACTACCGGGTATTCTGCACAGGCCAGTCCATCCAGCGGCTCTCCCTATTTCTACCCGCATTTCGATGGGCATTCACCTATCTGTACGAGTCGCCGGGTCACATCCCAGAGTCCCAGGATGGTGTGCCACCACTGGCCCCCTCCTCTTTTCTATTTTTCCAGGGTACTGTAATAAACAACCACAGACAGGGGGTGCAAAACAGCAGAAACTTGTCTCAAGGGCTGGGGCCCAAGGCCAGGAGCCACCAGGTCCACACCCCTGTTGCCACCTGCAGAGAAAGATCCGCCCATGCTCCTCGGCCTGGCTGTCCCCTGTCCCTTGTGGCACTCCCTGCCTTGCAGACACACTGCTCCAACCCTGCAACTCTGCACGGCCACTTCGCTCTGCATGAGCCTGCTGCATGGCCCAGTGTTGCTGTCTATAAGGACATCAGTCACATCAGGTTCGGGCTGCTGGCCTCAGTTTAACTCAGTTACCTCTGAGAAGTCCCTAGTTTCAAACAGTTACGTTCCTAAGGCCTGAAGATCAAGACTTCAACACACCCTTTTGGAAGGGACACAACTCAACCTGTAACACCTCCCTGGAAATCTTGAAGAAAGGCCCCACCCTCAAAACAAAAAGCAGGTACCATCACATTCAGGGCAATCTTCAGGCTCCTTGGTGGCCCAAATTCATCACTTCTCTGGCTGCTCACCCACACTCCAGCAACCTCTCTGCTGTGACCACATCAAGACCCCAGTCCCTTTGCATGTATTCTCGGAGCTCCACAACAGGCTGCTCTCCTCTCCTTGGCCAGGTCTCTGCTTATTAGTCACCTGTCTTGAGAGGCCTGGGACCTTCCCAGTGAAGGCAAATGCTGCCCCAACCCCCTTCACATCACATCCGTTTCACCCCTTGCTCTGCTTTACACACACACATTTGCTGAACAGACATAGGCTCAGAGCCAAGGCAGTGTCTCCAGCCGGGGCAGCACACCCCTTGGCCCGGGATGGAAGGAGCTGCTGTAGGGTGGGTCGGCACTGACCATTCACAAGGGCGCCAGACAGCCCAAGAGTGACGCGTGCATGACAGTTGTACCAGCACATGGCTCCAAGCGCCTTCTGGAAGTGTGGGACATCTGGGAAGCCACTGTGCTCAACTGTGCTCCCCAGCCCTCCTTGTGACACTCTGCATGATCTCAGGGGATGCCAGACCTGGGCTCTGGGCATGGTGGTCTGGGGTGGTGGGGAGTTTTCCTCCTTAGGAGCTGGTGTGAAATCGGCTCACCTACCAGGCCCCTCAGCCTCGCTGACACCAGGTTGTAACCAACAGAGTTAATCAGCCACAGGCATCGCCCAAGTAGCTGCAGACAAATGAACCCATGTCAGACATTTCCTCAGCCGAGCGAGCTGCTGCTGAGTTCCCTCTGCTCTTGGGCTTGTATTTCAGCAGATTAAAATAATATGATACTATTACCACTTTATAGAGCCCAGAGCGGCAGCTGGGCCGGGTAAGCTGGCTCCTTCCTTGCACTATGTTCTGATGGTGGCCACCACACCCTCCACCCCAGCTCACTGTGGAGGCCTTAAGGGGCTTTCTGAGGGCCCAGACCCACAGGTGATGCCCCTGGAATGCATGGTAGAGGCTCGCAGTGGGCGCGAGGAGGTGGCACCCGATTCAGCCCGTGCTTCTGCTGACACACGCAGGTGCTCTTCTCATTCCCGCCTTCTTTACACCCCAACCTGCAGCCACCACCATCATTACTACCCTCAGCTCCATTTTAGGATCAAATACTTTTAAGGTTTCAGTAAGGGGCTCTGTCAGCGGAAGTCACCTAGCAGACTTCTCTCTGGGAGGACTTCTTGCCGAGACGCCGGGTCACAGGATGCTGCAGTGCGCTGCACTGCAGGCTTCAGAGGTGCCCTGGATCTCGGATTCCTCGGATCTTCCCAGGAGCGCCGTTCTCTTGCTTGCAGGGGCCTCTCTGCCCTTGACTTACTCCAGGCAGCTGGATACAATCAAGATACCATCCTTGCCACTTCATCTATAACTCTGTAGCTGACTGCTGGATTGAAATGGAGTGAAGGGGAACAGGACGGCCCTCTCTAATCCAGCCCCAGTGTAGAACGAAGTCGATTATGTTCACAGTAAAGCATTTTCCCAGCCAGAGAGGCCCCCTCACCGCTCCCCACCCCCAACTCCAAGGCAGCTTCTTTCTTCTTCCCCCGGGGAGTTGCCCTGGGGTCAGCTCTTGCGGTCTTGCCAGATGCCTGTGCAAGTTGTAGCATGGGCATCTGAAACTCCACACCGTGCCTCAGTAGTGCCGGTGTTTCCACAGACCGTGCAAAGCACAGAGCTGCCAAAGCCCTCCGGGTCCCATGTCTGCATCTATTTTTAATCACACGCATCGCTGTGGACAGAGTCTGTCTCTCAGGAGAGACTCTTTGTCTTGCCTAGGACCCTGGACACAATGTGACAGTGTCTGCCTTTGGGCCATACCGTACCACCGTTCAAATGTGGACTCTAACACTGGAACACAATTTTCCAGCTCCTTTTTCCACGCTAATTTCCACACTCTTGGCCCCAAATGCCTCTTACCTAGTCATAGGCACAGTTGCCTCTCTGGACTCCCAGGTGTGTCTACCTGGCCCCTTTGGAAGTTTTTGTTTTTTTTTTTAAATTAAAAACAAAACAAGCCAGGCCTGGTGGCACATGATTGAAATTCCAGCACTCAGGAGGCTGAGGCAGGGGGATTGTCATGAGTTCAGGCCAGCCTGGGCCACATAGTGAGTTCAAGACTAGCCTGAAACACATAACAAGACCCTGTCTCAAAAACTAAACAAAACAAAACAAACAAAAGCCCCAAAGCCTCAGGAGTTCTTTTGTGCCTTCCCATTACCACAGGATCAAACTAAGAATTTCCATTTGGCTTTGAAAGACCTCCAGGCAAGTGAGACTCCTACAGAAAGTACACTGGGGGCCATGGGCGGCGCACGCCCGGGATGAGCTCTGCAGCTGGCCTATTCAAAGTTGCTGCTTTCATTTTACTGTCTGCAAAATGAGGGCAATGTCTAATGTCCTTTTAGGGGCCAAACTCTTGTATCTTCCTCCTCACCGAGCTGTTCTCAAGGAACTAACCCACCAGCTGCGCAACAGCCTGGCTCGCTCATCTAACTCTGTTAAATGCCACGCACATATGGGTGCGCGAAGTGTTCCTGAAGAGAGGCGGCTGCGAGGCTGGCCGGATCAGGGCTGCGTGCTAACCGCAGGCGGCTGCAGGAAGCAGGCGGGGAGCCAGGTAGGTGCAGTGCAGGTGGTGCCCATTTGGCCACGCGGACCTGAAACCACGGGTTGGCAGCACCAGGAGAACAGCCACACTCTGAAGCGGCTGCCTCAGTCGCCACCCACTTGCTCACAGCTGCGGTTCCACAGGGAGGCTGTGGGGGGGGCACGGAGATCTGGACTTGGGAACCAAGAGAGGGGCGGGGAATTGGCAAGGGAAACGGGGGAGTAGAGATCCCCTCAGCCCGGGTTCATTTCTGTCCTTGTAGCTGACTCCAGTTTTGTCTCTCCTTAATCAACCAAGTGGGACAGAACTCCTGTGCCTTGGCTCAAACCCCATTCTACGCCCGGGTCAGCGAGGCCGAGGCTGAGGAGCCCAATGTGCAAACATCTTTGAATAAGCAGCTCTTCCTCCCTTCCGGCTTCATCCCGCATGGTGCCCATGGGAACAGGAAACTGCTGGCTTCCACAGTGACTCAGTTACAGGGTTCACTCCCATCCCTTTGGGAACGCGGCTCACCTTTTATAGCTGGAATATCCTGAGATCTAGTGGGATGGAGGGACCGACTATCTTCGTTTTCAGTTCCTGTCTGTCTGACCCTGCTAGGTGGCAGTATTTTTTTTTTTTTTAATCAAGGAGGTACTTTGCCAGAAGCCTGGGACACAATTAAATTGCTACCGTAGACATCTAGAGCAGAGGGACCCAGAAGTCATAAATGACAAACACCAGTGTGTTACGTTTGAAGACCGACCTGTCCGGTCACTGCAGTCTTCTTCGCAAGCCAAAGCAAGATTCTGTTTAAAGTAAGCCAAGCAGGAGAACCAGGAACTTGTGAGGCTTCTGGAGACCTGTGGCAGTCTCTTGTGCCCTAGTTTGTCTGGAGGGACGGCCTTGATGCTGGCCACATGATGTTGTTACCCTTAGCCAAGGGACGGAGTAGGTGTGGCCACAGTTGATAGGGATGTGCGCCATGACGTATCTGTCGGTGATCTTCACTGCTGGGAAGACTACCGAGGAGGTGGCTTGGGGTCACCTGTTGCATCCTTGTGTCTGCACCAGCTGGCCAGAGGAGGAACAACCATGTGCCCTCTGCTGTGGGCCCTGTCCACGCTACCTCTCTGAGTTCATCCAGAAGGCAGACATCATTCGGTGTACTTCCCTCGCTGCACAGATGAGAAAATGGTCTCCCAAGGTGCACTGCTAGGCTGAGTCTAAACTGGTCCTAACACCCAGTTCAGTCCTCAGTTCACAAAGTCCTATGATTTCCTGTTGTTCTGACTCAATAAGTTCCTCATCTCCCAGAAGCCAGACCGAACCAAGAAGCTAAGGTCTCACGTAGCCGCAGCGGTGGGTACAGTTAAGTTGCAGTGCCCACCTAGGGAGCAGGCCCGGAGCAGCAGAACAGGGAGAGGAGAGGTAACGCGGCTGAACCCTTCGCATGTACCATGCTCATCTTCTAAGAGCTGAAGGCTCTTCACAAGTGTGGTTCCCATTTAGCAAAAAGATGGGGGCACACGCTCATCCCACTAAGGGAGCTCCTGAGAGCTGCATGTAGCAAGCAAGTGTGATTCCACATCTGAGGCTGATTGGAACCTTGTAACCGGTGAGGCTTGGAGGCAGTGAAGGAACTGAGAAGACACAGCTGGAAGAAAGATTATCCCCATCTTCTCTTTTCACGGGGGGGGGGGGCAATGAATCTCTTGGGAGACAGTAAAGAGGGAGTGAGGTACGTGAGACAGAACGGGAGGTGGGTCAGGGCTGGGCAATGGTTTTGCTCACTTTGCGCCCCTGAAGGCCTGCTGTACATGACATCGTTTTTATCTCCGTAACTTCAGCTTCAGGGTGGGTCACACTGGCACCAAGTCTCATCTTGGGAGACTGCTTAGTGTAGCGAAAGTGGTGCAAAGCTGGATGATGTTCTTTAAATCCTGCACAGTGAGGAGAAACAGACCCATGACCTGGCTACAAGGAACAATGACTGTGCTTTGGAAATGCCAAGTTGATCTGGGAGAGGCTCTGAGTCAGTGCTGGGAGCCCAAAGGTAGCAGCTCCGTCCAGCATGGAGGAGATGAACACTCCTACTTCGGGCAGTGCCTGGTGCTGCCCATCACTGGGGTCAGGGATGCTACCAAAACCTGGCCAAGCCCCTCCATCCTGTCCTTCCCGTGCAGAAGGAAGAAAAGACATTGACCACAAACTATGGTCCCGACTGACTCCAAAATATAAATGAGATTGTGGAGTAGTTACTGCACGAGTTAAGTTTGTCCTGGTGTCCAGTGTGGGTACTGAACCCCATGATCTCTTGCTAGAGAATCAAGGGGCAGAGTGATTCTTTCAAGTTATTTATTTGTAACCCATCTATTAACGATAATTTGGGATGGCTTATTTTAAAAAAAGGAAAAACTAGAATAAAACCTAAACTTCTATGAGTAACATTTTGCACAGTATTAAAAAAAAAATCTAGCCTGCCATCCCAGCTACTTGGGACAATCGCCAAGTTCTAGGCTAGAGTGACAACTTAGTGAGACCCTGCCTCAAAATAGAAAATAAAAATGGCTGGGGATACAGCTCAGCACCTTTGAGTTCAATCTCTGGTCCCACAAAAAAAAAAAAAAAAGAGATTATGAAAGAAAGAAGTTACAGATACATTCCAATTCGCTTCAAAATATTTATCCTGATATCAAGATCTAGGAAGGCAACCCAATTGCAAGCTGAAGTCATCATTTAGGAATGGAAAGACTTGAGCATTCCTATTTTATTAATTCCTTTAAGCATTCCAGTCTCAGATGCTTATTGAGCACCCATTATATTTTTAAATTGAACATTTACTTTGAGATTCATGTGCAGCTGTGTGAAACACAATGGTAAGGCTGTGGACCCTTAGCCCGGTTTCTCCCAAAGGTAATGAATGCTGTCCCCATAATTTCGTCAAGGTACAGAGCATCTGAGCAACATGGGGGTCTCCCTTACTGATCTGTCAAGGCCCAGGCGCTGCCCCGACTCCTAGCAACCAGTTTTTGGTTCTCCATTTCGGAGTCATTGCGAGGAGGTTACAGAAGCAGGACTGGAGTTCTGGGGAATGTCTATTTCCACTAAGTATGATGCCCCAGAGCTTCAGCTGAGCTGCTGGATGTCTGGGAAGTCTGAGCCTTTGTACTGCTCTTGCCGGTTCCACGATGTGCGAGTGCCGTGGTTTGTGTAACCATCCACCCACTGAAAGATAACTGTGATGGCTGTTGTTTTGGGGGATTACAAATCAAGCTGCTATAGACATTCATAGACCCTTGTGCATCCAGGTTTCACTGTGAGCATCTGCCGGCATCTTCTGGGAAGATCCTGGAGCAGAACGGCTGGGTCATGCGGTAGCTGTGTGTTCAGTTTTATAAGAAATTATCAAAACTGCTTTCCAGAGTGGCAACCAGAAATGTAGGAGTGATCTAGCTTCTTCGCATCCTCACCAGCATTAGCTATTTTCACTTGTTAAAAAAATATGGGCCATAAATGCAGACTACAAAATCATTTTATGTTGAACAATTCCTTGTAATTCTGTTCACGGACAGTATATTTATACATAAATGAATTATACAAATCCTAGAATTCACAGCAAGTATTTACTGTGCACCTACTATGTGCCAAGTACCTAGGCACAGAGCTTGGTTCCCAGGGAGACACAATTCCCACATGGAAAGACCATAGGAATGTGGACTTCTACACTTAGGCTCTAGACGGCTGCTGTGGATGTAACTGGTGGCCCTAGCTGTGAAAAGTTGGCTTCCACCTTCCTTCTCCGAAAGAAGAGTGTCAACATGTGATTATGACCTCTGCCCAACCCTTCAAATCTTCAGCCCAACCCAAAGCTGAGCTGCTTTTAAGGGTTGCCAAGTCTTGATCTAAAGCAGCCAACAGACAGTAGCAAATATACTGCAATCATGATTAATGTGAGCCCTAGGCACCAATTCCCAAGCATCAAGAAATAAATATGATCTGAGAGGTGAGCTGTAAATATCACGCTGACTGGTTCATCTTGCTTCCTAGAGACTCATTTCATGGCTGTGACAGTTCTGAGGTCAAACATGGCTCTGAACTGTTACTAAGTTTTCTTTCTTTTTATGCTCCCCAAATATAGACTCACTGTGTCTCATGCAAGAGCAGTTACCAACCGCTGTCTCAGCCTCAGAACTTGGCGGGCAGCTGTGCAATCTTGCAGGGGAAGGGGGGCTCCTCATTTGAGAACGATGCCCCTACGCTCTGAAAGCTGCAGGTTCTGCCCTCCTATGGAGCTGGGCAGTTCCATTTTGCCTTCCTTGGTGCCATGCCACACCCTGCCCATGCACCTTCCCGAAGCACCTCTATTACAATCAGGCCAGATAAGCAGCACATGAAGATAAATTCCCCACATCCCAAAACCACAAGCCAAATCCTGAAGCTCTGAATTCCTCAAGCAGCCGGAGTCCCCCGGTAATCAATCCCGGGGATTGAAGAGACAACAGGCAGCTTTAGGAACAGTAACTCTCCAACATATGGATTCCTTCAGAGTTGGAAGGAATCTCTGTCACTGCACAGATCTCCTGTTCATGGGGCTGTGGGGGGCACATTTCTTTAGGACATTAAATGAAGTGCTGCCTCGCTAAAAGGATCCTGTAATGAGCGCGAGTTCCTGAGGCAGAGGCACAAAGCCACGGGGCTTGGATGGTGCAGCCAGGAAGGGTGCAGAGGCTGGCGGTAGAGAGATCGGGAATGTGCTCCTCCCCGGCACTGTGTGGCCCAAGGTGAGCTCCCAGGGAAACGCACCTGCCGCACTGAGACAGGAGTCTTTGAGTAGGAGACACCTTCGATGGGCATAAAGACAGTGGCAGAAGCATGTGTCCTTTTTGGAACAGCCAGCCGCCAGTGCCCCACTTGAGGTTTCATTAATGGCTATGTAAACAAATTCTGAACTTGCTGTTTTAATTTGCTCAGTGGGGAACAAAAAAGTGCCACTCCACTGTAATTCCCAACTGGGTGCTTTTTTAAACGGTCAGATGTTATTTCAATGTTCGGCATACATATTCGATTTCCTTGCCTTAATATTTGTTTGACTTGTCCTCCGGTGGGGACTGGGTGCTTCGGTGGCTCTGAGAGGTCAGCCTCCAGCTCGGGTCTCTCAGCACCTCTGCGACTTCTGGCCAGGACTAGGATCCTCTTTCAGCAGTGCTTGCTGCCCATGTGCACATGAGCTGTTTTCCCTCTGTCCCGTGAGGTTCAGGGTGTAAATGAATGCAAGCTGGAGACGGGACGGGCTGCACAGATCGGTCAGTTCCACAGGCTGCACACAGGGAGCCTGAGCCATGTGCAAAGGACCTAGGGGCAATCCTCTCACCAGTCTTCCCACTGACTGTCTTTCGGGTGGGAGCGCCCATGGAAACAGCCCTCTGGCCGCCTCTCTCTCTGCAGAGGGGCTTATAGGTACTGAAGACAATGGGAGGTAACGGGGAGACAGATGTCCTTCTTAGTACTGTCCTGGTGTTTTTCTAGGCTCAGAAAAGGCACTTGGGGGAAGTGTCATTCTGTGACGGATACAAAAGCCTAAAGAGAGCGTGTGCCCGTCAGCTCCATTAGATACCAACAAAGAGGGCACATCGTACTGCTTGAGAGTTTTCCAAAAGCTCGCCTATGGCAAAATGGTTCCAGCCACACCGTAAATAAAGCTTTAGTTTCAGGCCTAGCATGCAGCAGATCTAAAACAGCCTGGCCAGGTTTGACACTGCATGTGCCAAAGCTGGCCTGACTCACAGGGGTGCCCGTGCCCAGCATACCCTCAGTGTGTGGCTGACTCTAGATGCAGCCTGTGCTCAGGGACCGTGGTCCATTGCCCAGGGAAGAGGGGGGTGTGGCTGAGTTCCCAAGCTGTCCAGTCACTGAGGGATGCACTGCAGAGGCGCAAAGATCTGAGATGGTTATGAGGTGAAGGCCTGGAAATCTGCAGAGGTGGTTCTTAGTGAAGACTGTGACCCTTCTGATGACTTGATTATCCACCCACTGCAGGTGCGTTCCTTCTTCAGGGTCCCTTCTCATTAGTCACAGCTGTGGGAGAACCATGTGTGTCAGGGCCTGGAGAAACCCAAAGGGAGCCTACCCCAGAGCCCATGGTGGGATGGGCTAGGTCAGTGTAGTGGACCTGTGGCACGCATGCTACAGCTGGCTGTTTGCTATCAATGAAAGCTCTAAAAGGTTCCAGATACCATAAAGAGAAACCTTTCTGCAAAGACCCTCGCTCATCTCTGACTAGCCTGGGTATATTTCTCCCTGAGGCTCTCCCCAGCCTCCTGTCAGCTGCCTCACTCCCTGGGCATAGATTTGGCTCAGGGCTTAACAGGTTCCCACCGGCCTAAACCACTGGTGGTATGTGCATGACCATGCCATTGGCCGCTTGTACCAGCTGACAGGATTGCCCTGTGCTGCCCAATGGAACAGTCATGCATATACCACTGGTGGTTCAGGCAGGCAGAAATGTAACATGTTCAAATCACAGCCACCCTGTAGCAAAACATACAAGTTACAGCACTGGGGATGTGTGAAATCCAGGCAGGAAGGCACTGAATTTCCTATCTGAAGGATCATGACCACAGGCATGTGAGAACTGATTCTGTGACGTGGTTTACATTTGTTTGACTTGGTTTACATTTATTTATTGCCTCCAGAGTCACAATCTGTGGCACCTTCCTTGGCAAAAGGCTGAGGACGAATGGACACGACAGATAGTTTCCTCCTATCTGCTCTGTTTACTTGTAAAGATCACTAGGAAAAAGTATTTGCATCACTCAGCCATTCTAATAAGAAGAGGAAAAGTATTTAGAACCACAGACTACGTCCTCTCTCCAGCTCTCCCTGGATATGGAGACAGACAAATATACATTTGACTACTTCTGTTTAAAAAGTGAATGTTACAGAGTCTCAGATCTGGCATTCTCTAATTAGCCAAGGCTCCTCATCATATGTTAAATCCACTCAAACACTCAATCTACTGATTCTCTCCACCATGGTCTAGCTGGTATCCCTGTGTCCAGTGTTTATCAGGAGCGCACTCCGTGATCTGCTGCTCTGACTACCCAACTCTGTGCAGAATGCGCACCGGGCCTCAGAGCCCCCTGCCAGCTGCCTCACTCCTGAGCTGCTGCTGATAACCAGTGCAGACCTCATGCCAGCCCTGCCATCTGCTCGACCACACACACCAAGGTCCTCCTCACTTCGGTGCCTTTACTCTTGGTTCTTCCCACTACCCAGGTGGGAAAACCTATGCAAAGATAGCTGAACAGGGAAAATCCTGTTATTTGGCTGTCTTCCTATGATTCTTTGGGAGCACTGACTTGCTCTTATCTAGGCAGCTGTGAACAAGATAACATAAGTAAATACTCACAAGTGATTAGCATCCAAGAGGTCTGACCACCCTCTGCCACCTGAGATCCCAGGCTGTAAAAGGAAGAGCCTTTTGTGCCGACCACCACATTCAGCTGCTCCTGACTTCACCACCAGTATGATTAGCCCAGGGCATTTCACATTTCTCAGGTGAAAAATGTCCAATACTTGAGTGCTAATAACTTTTTATGGTTGGAAATGTGGATCAAAGTATGAATGGAAAAATAAATTCACAGGTTGGTGCATTCAGCCAAGTCTCCATGGCTCCTTTTCTACCACATGTTTTAAACTGTCTTTCAGAGGTGGGGGAGGGGAGCAGGAATAAGTTGCTTTTTATTTCCCAGCTCTTTTAGGTCTGAAATAAAAGCAGACAGACTTGAAGAAAAAAAAAAATCAAACATTCGAGTAACATTATACACTGCTACTGTTCCCCTAGGAGTCTCTTGCAAATGAGTATCAAGAACTCAATAGATACTTTCCTGGTAAAATACATAAACAGATAAATAAATTATCCCAGGCTGAAAAGAATTTCCACATCTGGTAGCTCACTAGAGCTTGTCAAACAAGTCAGAAACACGCAGGGCCAGAGAGGATCATTCCTAGCTCCTGACTTCAGGGCTGGGCTCGATGGAATACTTCCCAAGGCCTCTGCCTTCCAACAGGGAATATGACCCCACTGGAACAGGCAAGCAATCCCTGAGTTTTCTTCCAAGTAAATGAATAATGATATGTGGCACTAGGTCCAAATGTCTGTGTGCACCAGTCCCAAGGACTTGCTAGGGTGACCGCTGAGGGTTATGATCAACGTACGTTTAACACCTTAAAGAAGTAACTCAATCTCTTTGTACCTCAGTGTCCTCAGCAATAAAGTATCAAGTGATAGGATGATCTCTGAAGTCCCTCACATCCTGTCCCTGTGTCTCTTTTAAGTAGAGCTTTTGGAACAGGGTGCCAGGAGTGGGTAACAGGCATGCAATGTGCAGAGATCTCAACCTTGTGTCCTATCATTGGGCACACACTGTGGCAGCAGCTGTGTCTGGGTGCCCAGCATCAGGATTAACATCCCTTGCTTATGCTAGGATTGATCCAGGTGGGACAGGGCATTGTTCAGTTCTAATAACTTCTCCTGGGAAGGACTTGAGAGTTCACGATCAATTTTCAAGCTAGTGTTCTGGGAAGATTGTTCCCTATCCTTTATCTTACAATGATTTCCTGTTATATGAGGCCCAAACTTCCTTCTCAAAGTTTTGGGCAGTGTGCGATCTGGGAGCTGGCCTCTGCTCTATGCTACAGAGCCTGCTGCTTTCAAATGGTGTCTGTAAATCATTCTTTCCGACCCCGGCACAGTACTGCCTGAGAGTGCCTTCACATTTGTGAGCAACATGCAGAACTCTGGAGCTTTATGCTGTGCCCCAGCAGAGGCACGACCAGGATACCGCACAAAGCATTCTCTGGCTCACGGTTCTCAGCCCTGGTCTCCTCCACAACAGTGACCTCTGCAGCCTTCTTTTAGCTGCTAGCATGCTGCTGAATCCTCATGCATGCAATCTGTTGCACAGGACAGCCAGGGGCTCTGACACTCTGTGTAGCACTTTGGTACTTTTCTACACCTGACTGCATCTTACACATCTGCCTGGATGTCCGATCTCTCAGAGTGATTACGCCCAAAGAGGTTTCAGGAAGTGCTTGGAGCTGTTCTTCAGGGAGAACGAGTAAACTGTGGGCTGGAAGATGGCTGGCTTCTCCTTTACCAAAAAATTCCCAAGTGGGATGATTATTCTCTCTGTTCTCTAAAATTTCTTTAGAGCAACAGTAAAAAACATGTCTGCTGCATGTTTTCTCTTTGATTCTCACACAGCAAATATTGTCGGAAGCACTTTTTACTTAAACTAAGATAATGAATTTAACTGTTACAGATATTATAAAAGCTATAGAAGAACAGAAATGGAGATCATAGAACAAGCAGGGATATAGTTTGATTATGTTCAAATTAAAAGTATTGGGGTCACTAGCCCTAGTTGGTTAAGACTTAGTTAAGAACATTAAATCCATGACTACAGAATAAGTCCTCTGTCTTTGTCCTAATTTGCCCAATTTAGAGGTGTTTTCAGTCAATATTTGATAAGTGCACACAGAGCACTTATCAAAATAGACATTTTAGTAGGCCACATAGTCTCAGTAAATTTCAAAATAATAAAATTACAGAGTATATTTTTTCATGACAGCAGAATCAAACCAGAAATCAATAAAAAGGATAACTTAAAATTTTGATGAAAATAATGTAATTTCATATAACTCTGAGTCAAAGACACTCGTACAATGGAAACGACACATTGTGAATTGAAGGCTAACAAATAACACCACACAACCTGAGAATGCGCTTAAAGGAAAGCAGCAATTAAAGAGAGATTAAATGCATACGTCAGGAAACAAATATTAACATCAATGATCTGAAAAGCTACAAACAAACAAACTGGCAACTTAAATTCACAGAAGCAGAGGATGACAGCAGTCAAGCAAAGAGCAGCTAAACATAAAACAAACACAGAAGAGAAAAACCAGGAAAGCCAGGAGTGAATTCTTCAACAAGAACTGCAACACTAATAAACTTTAAGAAGCTCGGCAAGAGAAAGGAAAAATAAAAACTACCAATATCAGGGATGAAAAACAGTGTACTATTTCAAATCCTGTAAGCTTAAGCAACAATAAGAGAGTATTAAGAGTGGTTTTCTAGGCCGGGGATATAGCTCAGTGGCATAAGTGCTTGCCTGGCAAGCCTGAGGTCATAAGTTTGATTCCCAGTACAAAAAAAAGGAGTGGTTTTCTGCCAGTATATTTTTACAATTTAGACAAAATGAAGTGATTCCTTGAAAAACACAACCTATCAAAACTGACACAAGAAGAAACAGAGAGGCTAAGCAGTAGTGGAGCACTACAGAATCCAGGCAGCAGTCCGCACATAAGAACCAGTGGAAAATGGAAAGCGTGCTGAAGGTTACAGGTCAGCTGAGGTCTCGGGCCAAGCTGCTCAGCCTGCAGATTTTCTTTGCTCTCTGTACGTACGTATATATATAAATTGATTTTTCTCCTCTTCCGTTGCAATTACTATTTGCAACAGGAGGGCTGCTACAGTTTATTTAGTTCATATAATTTATAAATTGTATTCTGTGACTGGTTATGATTTGCTCAGCTTCTTGAGCTCATCTGTCTTTGTCCTAATTTGCCCAACATAGAGGTGTTTTCAGTCATTATTTATTGAACTTTTTTAGACCCACATTTTTCTTTTCTTTGTGGAATGCTAATGACACTAATGCTATATAATATGTGCCTGTTCCATAAATTCCAAAGGCTCTGTTTACTTACTTCAATCCATTTCTGCCATGTTGTCCATATCAGATAATTTCTATTGATTTATCCTCAAATTAACTGGTTCTTTCCTGTTACCTCCGTTCTCTGAGACCATCAGAGAGTGTTCAATTTTGGTATTATAAACCTCAGTTCTATCTATTTTTTTATATCTCCTGTTTCTTTGCTGAGATTTCTTCCCATCTTTCCACTTGTTTCGACAGTGCTTGTAACTGCTTATTAGAGCATCTTTTCATGAAAGCTTCTTTAAATTCCTCAGAAATTTCAAAGTCTTTGTCATCTTAGTATTGGTATCTGACAGTTCTCTTTTCTTGTTAGAGTCACAATTTTCCTGGTCCTTGTCTAATAACAAATGCTGGCACATTCTAGGTACTGCTATGAGGTACTCTTATTTCAGTTTTCTACTTTAGCAGGCAGTTTAGGCTCAGCACGCAGGTCCTGGACCATTTTCATGGGCTGTGGATGGAATGTCCGTTTAGTTTTCACAGCCATCGCAGTGCTATTCTAGTCTGCCCAGTTTTTGCGCTACCCAGGGGCAATGTGGAAACCTGGACAGTGTCCTACCCCACAGCTTGTTTCTCAGAGCACTTTCTGTGTTGGCTCCCCTCAGTTTCCAGCATGGACTGTTGCGAGGGGGAAGGTGGAGTGTGCCCAGGACCTCGGGCACAGATTACAGAATCCCTTTCCCAGCCCCTCCTCCCGGATCTGCTCTCCATTCTAGGTGGGAAGGGGTTGCCCACACATGCTGCAGGCAGGGGGCGGGTGATAGGATTCCTGGCCGGCAGGGTGCCACCCTGAAGTCTCACAGTGGACAGTGAGGAAGGGAGGAGCACATCTTTGCTCTCGCCCCCTGCGGGTACAGGGCAGGAATGGCTACAGGGCTCTGCCAATACCTGCCACTGTGTGCCTCCAGCTTGCAGGGCTGTGCATGGTTTATTGGTTGGAGTTTGCCCAGACTATAGTGGCTGCCTCTGGCTAGAGAAAGTGGATCCTTCTTGAGTTGTTTTTTTCTGAGACAGGGGTCTTGGTATGTAGTCCAGGTTGGCCTTAAACTCACTATGTAGCCCAAGCTGGCTTTGAACTCACAGTCATCTTCCTGCCTTGGCCTCCTGAGTGCTGGGATTACAGGTGTGCGCCACCATGCCCAGCGAATTTTGTTGTTTCCATCTGTGTGTGTGGGCATCAAGGTCTTCTCTAACATGAAGGCTGGGATATATACAAGAGGCAGGGAAAAAAAAGAAAAACAAGAAACACCAGGAAAACGCATCACTGGGTCACGGGGTCATCCCTCAAACCCTGCCGGTCTGTCTTCTTTGCTCACCTTCTGGAATCTTCTTTCCTTTCTGTGTTTATCCAGGGCTTTTGGTTGTAATTAGCAGCGTCAGGGTGAAACGTGCTTACTCAATCTTATGCAGAATAGGAAGCCTGTCATTTAATTTTAAATTACAGAAATAGCCCAGCTGAATTGTGACTCAGTTAAAGAAGGAGTTAACAGTCATCCAGAGACTGATATTACAACCATTATGTGAGGCCGCACATGTGCAAGGACATGCTGCATCCTCTTACTGGGAGCAGCGTTGCTGCATGGAAACTCAGTTTTGTGTGGAAGTTGAGCAGCCAAAGCGGGAGACGCAGCTAGATATTCAGCTGGGGCCTTGAAGCCCCCACTTGCCTTCTCAATTCTGCTTTGCGGTGCTGGGATGGAAACTGCAAATTGCAGCTCACCATTGCCAGGGGCTTTCTAGCAGTTCTGCCAACAGGGGGCCTAGTGAGAGGCTGGAGACCAGGAGAATGGAGTGCACCTTCCTGTTTTGTTGGCTTTTCCTGCCAATGTGATATTCGCCCAGAAGCAGCAGGCAGTTCTCTCCTCTTTCCCTCAGCATCCCCAGCACCAGCCTCATCTTAACCTTAGAAGGACCAGCAAGAGCAGCAGGCGGCCCCTCCTCAGGTGTCCACAGCTCAGCATGGGAGCCTCTACTCCAAGCTTCTAGGTCTTAACAATTCCAACCTCTGCCCTTTCTTCTCTCACCCTCCTATTGCTGGGGCCATGGATGCCTCCTGGAGTTCTCTATACACTTTCAGCCTCCAGGTTTACTCTTACAGCTCTGCTCCCCACGTGCGAGATTTCAAACAGATTCATTCTGTTCAAACAAGTAGCATGGATTTCCTTTTCCTCAATGACATAAGCACTTCTCTGTGAATATAAGAACCTGAAAGAAAAGGCTTGGGTGTTGTATCTTCACCAAGAAGTCTTAACAAGTGAGTATGAATGGAATAGAAGCAAACATTGGGAGTTATATAATTGTGTCTTTGCAGATGACATGGTATACTGAAAAGGGCACTAAAATGAGTTCTGGTGCTACGAGTGCCACTTACTGACTGGGACAAGTCATTTATGAGCTCCAAAAAGCTTACAGGTTGGCTTTACCTCTACTTATCTTTAAGTTTCCTTCCAAACTGAAACTACTACTAAAGTCCAATTTATCCTCAACACATCACCAGTAAAACCATCTGGGCCTGGAGTTATTTTCTCAATGGGAAACTATTCATAACAACTTCAATTTCTTTAACAGAGCACCAGCTACACACCATGTTTAATTTTTCTGAAAGTAGTTAATTTCGGAGAATCCTTCCATTTCACATTTTTCATAACGTTCTTTTATTGCCTGTAAGACCTGTAGTAACAACCCTTCTTTAGTTCCTCTTTATTTCTGGTAATGATCATCTGTGAGGTTTTTTTTTTGTTGTTTTGATTGGTCAAGGGAGGAGTTTATCCAATTAGTTAATTGTTTCAAAAAGCAATTCTTGATTGTTAATTTTGTCTGTTTTCTACTTCATTGATTTATTATTTCCTTCTTTCTAATGACTTTAAATTTAATTTATTCCTTTACCCTCCTTTGGTCAGTAATTTTAGAGCTTCTTTATCTTATCTTTGCTATTGTTTTGAGAGAGGGTCTCACTGTGTGGTCCACGTGGCCCTGCACTCTGGGTCTTTCTGTGTCAATCTCCTGAGGCCTGGGATCCTGAGTGTATGCCACCTGCCTGTGGACTTTTCTTTAATATAAGCCTGTCAGTGCAACAAATTTTCCCTAAGCACTGCTTTAGCTGCATCTCACAAGAATCTGTTTAGCTTGGCAATATGGTTTACTTATAGTTGGAAAAACCAGCAGTTTAAAGTGTGTTTTTCAATGAGTTTTGACAAGTGTATAAAGTTATATATAACCACGACCATAATTATAATACAGAACAGTTTTAACCCCTGGTCTCCTTGCCCTTTTGCTGTCACCCTCATCCCCTAGGCTTGGCAATATAGTTTGCATGCTGTAGAATTTCATATCCATGGACTCACACAGGAAGCGGTCTTCTGCATCTGAACGTTCACCTAGCATAACATAGTGTGTGTTGCATGTGTTGGTATTTATTTCTGGTCATTGCTTAGTAGTATTTCACCACATCTGTGTATGCATTTTACTAGCTAATGTTTTTAGTTTTGGGATTTTAGAGTAAAGCTATGAACACTTGAATACAGGTCTTTGTGAAGACACAGAATTTCAATTCTTTTGGAAGCTGAGTCATATGAAAAATGTATGTTAAAATTAGAACCTGCCCAAATGTTTTCCAAATTAGCTGTACCTGTTCACATTTTTACTAGTAATGGATGAGTCTGAGGTGTGCCACAGCCTCACCAATACTAGATACTGTCAGTCTTTATAGTTTTAACCATTCTAGTGGGCAGGTAGTGGAAACACTGCTTTATTTTATAATTGCTCTAACAACTATGATGCTAGGGCCTTTTTAATGTTATTTTGTACATCTTTTTAAATGTTTCATGAAATAATTTTTACTCCATACACTCTTTTCCTGTGTTTAATCCTATTCTTTTTTAGGTTTTAAAAAAACTTTATTTGTATTGACAAACAACTGTTTTTATGCAGTACAATGTGATGCCTCCACACACACATACAACATTGAAGAGCTGATCAGGCTAATTAACAGAAGCACCACCTCATATACTTAGTATTTCTTTAGGGTGAGGACATTTAAAATCCTCCTTTTTAGCAATTTAAAAATATACACTGGGAGGCTGAGGCAAGAGGATCGCCAAGTTTGAGGGCAGCCTGGACTGCATATTGAATTCAAGGCCAGCCTAGATTACATATAGTAAGACCCTTTCAAAAAACAACCCACCCCCCAAAAGCCCCATCAAAACAAGAACCCCAAAACCAAATACATGCATGCATGCAAGCACAATTTGTAGTCACTTTGTTACATAATAGATTCACCAACCTTTCCCCTTTCTCTGCTGCACATCCCTAGCATCTGGTAATTCCCACTCTATCCTCTGCTTCCATGGGTTTGAATTTTTAGGCCACACATGCCAGTTTAATCAACAATATTTATCTTTCTGTACCTGTCACTTAGCATAACATCTTCTAGATTCATCCATGTTGCCCCAAACATACATAGGGTTCTGTTAGTTTGAAAGACTGACTAGTATTCCATTGTGTATGTATATACATTTCCTTTATCCACTTACCTAGTGATAGACAGGTCTACTGATTCCTGTCTTGGCTCTTGTAGATCGTACGGTAATTCTGTTTGGCTTTTCTTTGGGAGTCTCCATATCATTTTCTGAAATGGCTGTATTATTTACATCCCCACCTAACTGGGTATGAGGTTCTCTTTTCTCCATAGCCTCACCAATCTTTTGACAGTAGCTGTTCTAACAGCTGTCAGGTGATCTCTCATCATGGTTTTAATAGCATTAGTAATGTCCAACACGTTTTCATGTACCTGTCAGCTTTTTGAGAATTGTCTCTTGAGGTCCTCTGCCCACTCCCAGTAGGGTTACTTGTTTTCTTGTCATTGTCTAGTCTTGAGTTCTTCATATATTTTGGACGTGAGCTGCTTATCTGGCATATGACTTGTAAATATGTTCCCCTAATCTGTGGGTTGTCTTTCTCTCTGCTGACTGTCTCCTCTGCTGCAGAGAAGCCTTTTAATTTCCTACAATCCATTTGTCTCTCTTTGCCTTTATTGCTCTGTATCTTCTTTTGTTTATTATTGAGTTGTGGGGGCTCTTGATACATGTCAGATACAAGTCCTCTCTCTATCACATGCATGTTCTGAAATTATTTCCCCCAACCCTGTCCTTTTATTTTCTCAGAAGTGTCATCTTCCTAAGTGGTGTGAATTTTGATGAAGTCCAATTTATCCATTTTTCTTTTAGGCATACAATCTGTCTATTTAAGAATCACTGCCTACCTCTAGTATACTAAGATTTTTCACCTGTGTTTTCTTCAAGAAGTTTTATAATTTGAGCTCTGACACTTGGAACTGGACTCCATTTTGGGTTAAGTTTTTGTATAGAGTCTAAGGTAAGTGTGTGGGGGGTTAAAAACCATATGGCTATTAAATGTTGCAGCACTGTTCAGTAAAAGGACTGCCTTCTCCACTGAACTGACTTGGCTCCTTTGCTGGTAATTAACTGACTGTACCTGGATGGTCTATTCTGGACTCTTCCTCCTATTTCATTGACTAATACCAGAGTGTCTTGATTGTACAACTTTACAAGGTAGCGTAAATTCTACAACTCTGATCTTTTTCAAAATTGCCTTGGCTTTTTTTTTTTTTTTTTTTGAGATAGGGTCTTGTTGTTAAGTTGCTAAGTTGCCCAGGCTGTGCTTGAACTTGCAATTCTCCTGCCTCAGCCTCCTCGAGTGCAGGGATTACAGGTGTGCATACCACACCCAGCTGTGCTTCAGCTTTTGCGGTGCTGCTGTGTTTCAATTTTAGAACCTGCCTGTCAATTTTAGCAACAACAACAAAGGCCCTCTGGAATTCCAATAGGGCTTGCTTTGAATTTGTAGAACAATTTGGGGGAACTTACCCTTTAACAACAGTGAGCCTTGGGACCTGTAAGCATGGTCCATCCTTCCATCCATGAAACTGCTCTTTCAGTCTTCAGTTTCTCTTGGTAGCATTTTATAGGCTACACTAGACATACCTGGCATACACTTTGTTAAACCCTCCAAGTATTTCATTTTTCTTCTATTCCAAGAATATAAATGTGACCTCTTTTTATAGCTTTTTCATAATATAGTTTTGGCATAAAGTAAATTGAATGTATTTGAAGCATATAATTTGATATGTTTTAACATATCTCAGTAAACACACCTCCCAATTAAAGAGAATGAACCTATCCATTTCCTCTTGCTTCATAACTCAGCATAATTACGCTGTAAAATACCCCCATTGCTGAGTGTATCAACAGCTCGTGCCTGCTTCTTGCTCAGCTGTATTCACCTGCAGAGCTGGGCTCCGTGTGTTTACCCACTCAACTCATGACAGGCCGGCTGGAAACGTGATGCTTCATTTATCGGATACTACTGAGTATCTGCTTAATCCAAGTGCGTGGAAGGCACAAAGGACACAGGTGGTGAAGGAGACTGCCGTGGTGACTGCCCTTTAGTGCTGACATCTTAGAAGGGAAATTGGATATGAAACAACATAGTTGCAAGTAATCATTTGCTCACAGTGAAGTACACAATGCTCTCAACTACCCCAGACTGGACGCTCCAGAAGCTTTCTTGGATAGCAGTTCTCCAGCGAGTGCGGAAGAACTCGAATTAACAAAATGTGTAATCCCAAGGGACTGTGGTAAGGGCCACAAGAAATGGTTCTGGGCTCCAGGATACTTCCCCCAGGATGCGTATTTTTAATAACTGATTTATTTGCTCACTTAGTGAAGCCTCCAATTCCTCCAGAAAATTAACCCTAGGCTTTGGCATAAAAACAGGATATAGGAGCACCGTCACCTTCTGTCTTCTGAGTCAACATTAAAGTGGGAGCCCTCCCCAGGACAGAAATGTCCCCTGTATAATGAAATGACAATGTCTCTCAGGAATCACAGTAGAATCACTAAAAGAGTAACGAAAAGCACTGTCATCCCAAAAAGAACAGCAGCAGGGGCAATGCTGGCCAAGCACATAACTGTGGGGATGCACCGCCATGTGCTTAGCCACTCAACTGTTGACAGACACTGGTTTCCTTTTCCCTTCAGTTCTTGGTTGTTAACAGATAAAACCCTTCCTGTCCACTGCCCAGCAAGAGTTCTCAATAGGCACTTCTGATGAGCAAGGACTCTGTACTCTTATCCAATACACATGGGAGCCCTAGACGTGCGCACTGTCCTCGCCAAGAATAAACTAAAACCCAGAGAGAATGAATAACTTGCCCATGGTTACACACTGCGTGGTGACAGAGAAGAAATTTGTGCATGCAGCTTTCCTCATCTATCCACAATACAAATCAACAGGCAAAAAATGATGCTACAAGGACCCTAACAAGCAACAGGGTAGGAGTTCCTGAAAATCCACTAGCATCAAAATTTGGTGATGGACAATAGTATGCTGGTGGCTCTCAATGAATGCCACTGCTGAGGACCAGTGGCTCTGACAGGCACCATGCAGGGTGAAATCATCAGGGAAGACAGCATGGTGTCAAACAAACTTGAGTTTAGGCAGCAATGTGTTATGGTTTGTGTCTAGCTGTCCCCCCCCCACAAGACTTGTGCAGTCATGGGGGTCAGGCTTTTTTGGAGATAGCTGAATCTAGAGTTTGTGACTGATTCATAGTGTAATGGTGGGATTAAGGGTGCTGGGATTAAGGCTGGGTGATTACTGATGGGGCTCTAATCCCAGCAGTCTAGATAAAAGGGGCAGAAAGCGGCTTGTTTCTTCCTTCCACTCTAGTTTGTTGCTTTTGATATTTTCTGCCACCATGAACTGCTGCCCCTCTGCCATGTGCCACCCTGCGTTGGAGCCAGCTGATTACGTACAAAAACCTCTACAAACTGTGAGCTAAGTAAACGTTTCCTCCTTTAACTTTGGGTGTCAGGTATTTTGTCTCAGCAACGAGAGAAAAGTAACTAAGATGCAGTGCTTCTTGTACTTTTTGCCTGTGGTTTCAGGCAGGTTAGCTAAGCTTGTTTAGTGTGAGCACAGAACGAGGAAAACAACACGAGTGTCATAGTTCCTTGTTGTGCAAAGGCCAGAGGTATTGTGTATCAGCACTGGCGACTCAGGCAGGACTGGAGCCACACACACAGCAGGTGGTTGCGAAAAGTTCCCTCTAGAGATTCCCATGGTAGGAGATCAGCCAGTCTCCTGGTCTTAGTCCTCAGACTCACCGTGACTCTTCAGTGCTGGTGTGGAATGGAACCCGAGCCGTCAGAGGACAGTGGTGACCTGTCACCTTTCTGTATAGATTTCCTGCGGAATGACTGGAAATGCTGAAGAGGGGGCACTCTGACCCCATGGCCACATCATTCTGAACATCCTCTTTTCCACCTCACTTTTGCCACAAAAATAAACACACAGGTAGAGTCTGAGGCCACTGTATACAACAGCGGGAGAAGGCGTTAGCGAGCAAAGCCTGTCTTTTCTCATGAGTTGGCTAGAGAAACAAGCGGGCATTTTGGGGGGTTCTTTTTGTTGTTGTTTTAAAGGGAATACTGGCGTACCAAATGTCACCCGACACCCTACAGGAGACGGTGTAAAAGTCATCTCTGACGAACGAAAATAAATCCCAAAAGATGAATGCATGTTTTATTAGCTACACTCATGCTTTTCATTGGCCAATATAGTCCTGACCAGGGTATCACATATCAATCTCTTTCAGAACAATTTCTTTTACACTCAGCTGGAGTTATATTTAAAAACAGGACAAAACAGGGAAATCTTAAACGCTTAATTTTTGGTGGTGATTTCCTGTTTCTTCCCCTTAATATCCTCCTCTGTTTTCAGAGTCTCGAAATAAATTTCTTCAATACATACATGTACCTAGTACAGCTTCATTTAATACCATTTTACGATTGCCTAAGAATTCCTAATTCAAGGAATCCTAAGTCAATGAAAGAAAATGGTTGCTCCCTCCTCCCAAAGGCCGGCCGACCATGAGGATGAACCCCATCACTCTTCTGTGCCAGCTGCGGCTCAGTGATTTATGCACCCCTGTGCTCATACTCCCATCGCCCTCTGTGGTGCAGGCCTCTGCTGTCGCTGTCCTGCCTTGAGTGCAAAGTCCTCTCTCCCGCTGCCTCTCCCCCGGCCTGGGCTCGGGCACTTTCCCCTGGGAAGACCTTTCCTGGTCTCCACACTTAACCCCTGAACCCGTCCTAATCCATCAGCGGCAATGAAGGATCGGTGACAGAGAACACTTCTCCCTGAAGACAGCTGACGGACCTCGCCACTTAGACCTGGAGAGCCAGCCAGCAGCAGGCCTGCACTCTGTCCCTCAGCATGGCTGGCATGGGGATCACTGACACCACTTGTACTGTCCTGAGCCCAGCTGCCTGAGTCAAGGCTCTGCTGCTCAAGGACACAATTGGTTAAAATACTACAGATGTGCTTTTGAAACTGTCCCCCTGGGGCTCCCGTTGGGACCTCTTCAAGATTGCTGCTTGGGGACAGAGTTTCTCTAGGGGCTGTTAAAGGACAGCTTCCTAATCCATGCTCTCATCACAGCTTTTGAACTCTGCTGGGAGAGTTTCAGAATGACGACTCTGGAGAATGAAATACAATGTCCTTTTTCAAGAAAGTCCAGCAATCGTAGAAGGAGACAGTGAGCCCTTAAACACGTGGTTTAAACATCCTCACCTCGTAGCCAAACTGCAGCTCATCAGAGGTCAGCATAATGATGTCATCATCGATGGCCAGCACGGCCTCAGTCTCGATTTCGTCGTAAGGGAAGAAGCGGTTGCTCAGCTTGTTTTCGGCGGTCCTCACGACTTTCAACGGAACCCGGATTTTGGGCCAAAGAGAATCTGGAAGAAAATCAGAATGGGGTATTTACTACTGGCTGAAAGTCTGTGAGGCGACTAAGTGTTGAAAGCACTGTTGCAGGTGAAGCAGAAGGGTCAGCTTCTATCCACAGTTTTCAGCAAACTCAAAGACGCAACAGCTGTGCGCACAGAGATTGCTACAGGTACATTTTTATCATAAAAAATATGTATGTACACATTTCTACCCTCTAAACCCTCAAACAACACTATTAATTCCTTAATAGGCTCTTAATTAGAATAAACAAACTGGCTTCAAGTCACACCTGAGATGCAGAAAAGCAAAATGACCTGTATTGGTTTTAGCTCTAATGATCTAATGCGATGTCCCCCTAGCTCATGTGTGTGGACGATCACGGATCCTGGGGTCGCTTTGCTCACCCCTGGGTTGAATGTGCTGTTAGGAGGAGTATGGCTGGAGGCGGGGCACTGGGGTGGCACCTGGAAGGCTGTATTCTTGTTGTAGGTGCTTCCCTGCTTCTCTGCTTTGTGGCTGCCATGGGGTGAGCAGCTTCCTTCCGCCAGGTCCTGCTACCGTGCCATTTCAGCCCTGAGTCAGCCAACCATGGACCGAACCCCCTGGAAATTGTGAGCTAAATCTATCTCTGCTCCTTTAAATTGTGGGTGTCTGTTGGTACTTTGTCCCTGCATGAGAAAGTGACTAAGATAGCTTGACAGAGTTCATGATGACAATAACAGCGAGCGTCAGTCACTGCGATCTCAGTCTCTGCCACCTCTGCCAAGTGTTCTACACTGCACTTCCACGTGGTGACCTAGCTGCAGGCCAGCCATGCTCAGACCTGCAGAGTCTACACCCAGGGTGCCTGCTTCATGGGCCCTCCATCCCTGCCACCAAGGTGGGCTGCTGACACCTCCCTCACAGCGAGCGGGAGGTCTCCTGGGACCAGTACTGCCTTCCTAACAGAGCACTTCATGCCCTCCTCCTGGCTCACTAGGTTTGGACTCTCATCATGAACAATTTACAGAGCAAATATCAAATTTCTAGGTCCAATTATGTGGGATTTTCTAGGATACTGAAGAAACACCAATAAACTTGCCTTACATTTTTTTTTCTCATTCTACTTTGAAATAATTGGAACAATTCAACCACAGGTTCTTTACTTTAACATGTTGCATTTAGCATTGCCCAAAGTTAACATTTCTTTTGTGTAGTCCCAGTGTTGCAGACCTCAGTGTTCTTGTCCATGTAACATTTGTCAAGTATGGCTGGGAAAGCCAGGTGTACTGATTTCAAAATGTCCATCATGAAACTGTGGGAAGATCTAATTTTTGGGGGTCTTGAGGCCACAACGGAGAAGACAGAGGGAAAGTCAAAGAAGACAAGGCAGTCTTACTGATGCGGATAGAATATCCCACGTATGCATATTTATGATATGACCCTGACCCCGTAATGCATCGCTTTGAAGGAAGACATCCACAGTTTTACATCCACCTGTGGCAGAGAGCCTAAAACAATAATGGTCAATTCAAAGAGAAGTGTATCTATGGAGAGGGCTGAATCCTAGACTAAAAATTATCCTTCCTGCCACTGTCTTCTAACAGCTAACAAGTTAATTCTAGTTTCATTCGCTCATCCCATGTCCCTAAGTACCTCTGGATGAATGCAGGGGCACAGAGCTGGGAGACCGGAGACCTGAGTTTCATATTAGCTACTAGATTTAAGCAAGTCTAATTCCCAGGGGAAGAACAGGCTGAGGAGGTGAGCTGTGTTATTCCACACTGGTCCCGTACAGACACGGTGTCATTCAATCCTCCTGACAACCCCATAGGGAAGAATTAATAGACAAATTGACGTAGCTCAGAGAAGGTAAGTAACTGGTTCAGGGAGACACAGCTAATAAAGGACAGGGCTAGTATTGGAACCTAAGTCTGTTGGGGATCAAAGGCCACATAGGGCCTGTATCAGCCATTGCAGCCTAAAAATCCTAATTGTATTTCTCTAGGTCTGGAATAAAACTATGAAGGTTTGGTAATTTTCTTCTGTAATCATCTGTATTTTTCCGTGCTTCAGAGAAGTAAAATCCCTGTCACATAACCACGGTTCCTAGACCCTTATAAAACATGATTAAGTATAGTACCTAAAATGAAGGAGATGATAGCTCTGCCTATTAGACCAGGGGTTCTTAGACTTTTTGGTCTCAGAATTCCTTCATGCCCTTAAAAACTGAGAGTTCCAAAGTAGTTTAATTTACACCCCAGGGGTGGTTCCAGGTAGGCTGCACTGAGGCTGTAGCTGGTTTCTCAGGAAAGCCACGAAGGGTGTGTTCAGAGTTAAGCCTGAGGAAATTTTTCAACATGAGTGCATATTCCTTAGCCTGGAGACTGACGGCTTCATCTCATACCACATACACTCTGGGAAACTCCACTGTTCCCTTATGAGAGAATCAAAGATGGGAACGGAACTCATGCCTCAGTATTACTATGAAAACAATTTCAACCTCCCAGGTCCCCTGAAAGGAGTTCAGAGACACCCTAGGTGCCCAAGTCACACTTTGAGAATTGCTGTACAGGGCTTCATATACAGATGTGGGCACTGAAATCTAAGAGAAGAATCCACCGAGCCACTGAATAGTTCAGAAGGCGCTCGGGGGACAGCACAGGCCCCGGGATTCTCACAGAGTACTTCTGGGTCAGCAATCTCCCACCTTGTAGTGTCTCGTTCAGTCTGCTGCCCAGCTGTGCCCTGCAGGGCAGGCCTGCAATACCTCTCCCTGCCAGCTGGCACACAGTGGAGAACTCTGTCAGCAGAGGGCACCGGAGGGCCACTGTGTGATGCAGGGGGCTTTTCTTGCTGGTTCTGGTGGGCCGTGTGTACTTCCTGAGCCTGCAGCCCTGGCCAGCAAGCAGTGGTACGAACCCCCAGAAAATATAAGCAGGACCCTTGGGGTGAACTCCACTGCCCTGATTGCTGTCCTAGCAAGGCCATACTCAACACCGGGTGAGCTCCCAGTTCGGTCCTGTGGGTACCTGATGGGTGGCTGGTTCCTCACACTCTTCAGCATGCAAGGAGCTGCGACCCTGCCCTCTCCAACAGAGGTTGAACCTTAGGCCAGTGGGTGGCTGGGGCTTGGAGTGGGGGCACCGTAGTTCTCCCTCAGTTTACTCCAGTGGTCTTTAGCATTCTCCCTCCCTGTTAGCCAACAATCCTTTTATAGGTTAACGATTTTTTAGTATTACATTTTTCCTGTTGCAATTGCTGAGTGGTTTCCGTTTTCTCAGCAAACACTGACTACTACATAAGGGATGTCAAAGAGAGTTCTTGGATGTAAAGGGAATTCTTCTCTATGGCCCCCAGAATTAGAACTATAACTGATGTCTGGTGAAAGTTCTAGAGGAACTAGGTAAGAATTTCCTGATGCTATAATCTGTCTGAAGATGGAATAATATGCCTTCAGCAGCACAATGTGCCCTTTTACTTGAAATACGCTAACTTTGGTCAGGTTTCTACTTGACACCATCAGCTGAGGGGCTAAACAGGACGGCTCTGTGGGCCTAGGCTTCCAGGAAACAGTAAATAGTAGCATGGAGAGTACAGCTATGCAACCTTGAACACGTCAATCACTTTCCCCTACGGAAAAGGAACAGAGACCCCAATCTCCATAGCGTTTGGCATACCACAGGCACACACTGAATGTCAGCTATAGCCGGGGATGCCACACGCCTGTCATCCCAGCACTCGAGAGGCTGAGGCAGGAGGAGTACTTCAAGTTCCAGGCCAGCCTGGGCTGTGTGAGTTGATGGCCAGCCTGAACTGTATGGCAAGATTCTGTCTCAAAGAACAAAGTAAACCAAATGTCAGCTGTGCCTTCCCATGAAAGCCAGTGCTATTTACAGAGGCAAAGGATTTTCAGGGACCCTAAGGAGTGGCGGCGGAGGAGGGGTGTGTCCCCGACGATCCGGTGACAAGCCGCCTCCCATCAGCGCACTTTCACCCTGGAGCCGAGACTGTCTCACTTAGGAACAGAACAGAACATGGAACTTTTGCCACATTAATTCCATAAGGCCACAAATGAGTTCTTTTCCACGCTCCGTATACCACCAGGATCCCAGACCTCCACTTGGGAGTGCGGACAGCACACTCACTGTCCAGGGCCTTCCACATTCATCACCTACAGGAAGCCACAGCATCCCAGGGATGGTGCCCATGAAGAGCTCACGTGCCCCTGTGACGTCTCTGGGGGGAGTCATACAGAGTGATGAAGGCCACGGGGGTCCAGGTGGAGAGGATGAGTCATGGCTGTATTAGAAATATGATGACTTTCCCTGGTCTAAGTTAGGTCTCAATCACCAAAGTCACTTTGACGGAACTGGCCTCCATCTCAGGGGTTAGTTGTCCATGGATGAACACCACCACAAGATAAGATTCTAAGCAGAAGTCCAGTGGCTTCTCTGCAACTCTCTGGATGAAACCTGCCCATGTGGTGGGGACCAGCCCTCTCCCAGGGTTCAGCATCCCATCTGCAGAGGTCAGGGGGTGGGACTGGGGTGGGGTGGGGCAGATGGCAGAGACCATGCCCTTAGAGGATCCTGGCAGGAAACTAATTCTGGAAAAGTTACAGTGAAGAAACTGGGACTGCATCAGTAGAGGGAGAAGGAAGAACATATGTGAAACATAAAAGATTATTCTTTCTAACAGTATTTTGAAAGAATAAATTGATTTTTCCATCTCTCTTTGTGTCCCTAACAAGGGTCTCATGCTACAGTATCCTGAGTCAGGTAACAAAGCCGGATGATCCCCCTACGGCTAAGTGGGTTGTAGCTGAAATAAAGGCAGTGGGTCCTGTGCAAAGGGCAAGAGCTTTGGATTCATGGAGACCTGTGTTTGTTTCCATCCCTGCCGTTTGCAACTTTGTGATTTAGGCAAATTACTCATGAGTTTCATTTCTCTAGAGTGAGAATAATAACAGCCTCTGGCAGGCTTGTTATACAGGCTAGAGATAATGTTCACAGTGCCATTCCTAGGATAGAGTAGGCAGAAATAAAAGGTTTTTAACAATCTCGAGTTGTTATCTCCACAGACAGATTCTTGTGAAGCCCTCTGAACTCCCTTCCCTGCTGACAGCCTGCAGCAGTCTAGGCGGAAGGTTATGGGGAAGCAGAGGGAAAGAGTGTCAAAGCCAGAGATCTCCAAGCTCTGTGCTGTCGTAAAGCCCGATGGGGGTCTCTGCCTCCCCCCTTTTATGTTCTACGCAGGACTGCACACTGCCCTTGTAGCTTGGATCTCACCCTGGGACTCTGCAGCAGGAAAAATAGAAACGTTACCTTCTAGTCACACACACACAAAAACTAACCTGAAAAATAGGATTTTCCAAAGATACATTGAATTTCTGAAGAAGAAACGACTGAGCCAGGCGACCTGACTGCTTCACAGTATGAGCTCTAGCCCGGCTCAAAGGGGAAAGAGCTCCTCAAGGGTTGCTCTCCTCCTCCTTCTCTTCTCCTTGTTCGTTCACTTCTGCTTCGCCTTCTTCTTTCTTAAAGTGTATTGACTAGCAGTGTTCTCCATGTTGGACCCAAGAGAGATGTGAGCAAAAGGGATTTTCGTCCAACTTGGCAACAGTCCCATGAAACACTCTGCCCATCGAGCACTATCGTTCACACAGAGTTAATGATCAGGCCGCCTTGCACGAACCCGCTGTGCCATGCTGTGCAGTGTGGACCTGGGCCTTGCGACCCCGATTTCTCAGAGCCCCAGAATCCAGCTCAATTGAAAGTGGCTTTTGGCCTTCTGTGCTGACCACTGTGTTGTGCTCAGACATGTCTGCCCTGCCCACCGGGAACCATGACATAGCAACTGGAAGCTGCGAGGCCTCTGGTGTGATTCAGATTTAAAAATGAAATCAGTTAAAACCAAGGGCAGAATTATCTAAGATGGACGGCATAAGAGGCCAGGGCCAGGGCAAATGACCTCCGTTCCCATCAAGTCTGGAAGCTGAGCAGTTGGGGAGAGGGGACGGCAACAGCCTGGCTTTTTATTGACAGAGCTTAAAACCAATGTGACGAGAGCTCGCTGGAAATTTCTATTGCTTAGTCTAAGTATTTACTTAAACTTCAAACCCAGCAATTTAGACATACATGTAACTGAAAGAAAAAAGTATTTGGTTGGGTTGGAAAATTAAAAAAAAAAAAAAAAGTGGGAGGAGGTAGTTTGCTGCCTACACCAACCCTCCCAGCAGCAGACATGTTAACCACAATATTTATTTTAGTAAATGTAGAGAAAGTGAAAAACATCACTTTTGCCTCTAATATTTCAAAGCTACTGGCACTACTTTTTTTTTTTAATATGTATGTTACTAATGCTGTCCATGAAAAATCAGATGCATTGGCTGGCGGAGCAGAGCTGACAGCCCCGTTTACCAACTAAACAAACAGCCCGCAGAAGATTAAACATGGTTCATGTTCTACCCAAACAGCCACCTCACCAGAGCCGGGGCCCTGACCTAAAAACCACTGTCAAAAAGAAACCAGTCCGTCAGAACACGTGTCAAAATTAGGGCCTCATCAGCTCAGAGCCAAAGTATTTGAAAAATAAACCAAACTCTTGGTTTCACAAAAGTAACCACTGCACTTGAGCAGGGTCTACCAAAAATAAAACTGGACACCCACCTCCCAAACCTGGGCTGGTGCTACTGCTTTTAGTTACATCAGCGCAGGCGCTTGGACCAGGAGGAAGAGACAGAATTCTCCTTTCTCATCTCTGCCCCAACAAATAGTTCACCTTATGCCTAAAGTGCTTAAGGTTTAAAGGGAAGGCTCCTTTTTTAGTGTTGTTTGTTTTTGGGGGGGGGTCTTGCTATATAGTTCAAGCTGGACTTGAACTCATTATGTAGCCCAGCCTGGCCTCAAACTCTCAGCAATCCTCCCACCTCATCTTCCTGAGTGCTGAGATTACAGGCATGCACCATCTCCCCCAGCTTTTCAGTTGTACTTTTGACTAACAAATGACACCTGCATGTATTACAGGGTACAGAGTGACAGTCCAGGGTGATCGCTGTGGATGGGGTCACGGGGCCGGCAGAGCCCCTCTCGACTTCCTGCTCCATCCAGCACCTCAGCCTTCCTGGCGTTCTCCTCCTTACTTAGGTGACACCCACACTTCCCCTTCTCTCTGCCCCTTGCCTTCTCCTTTATTAAAACCGAACAAGTGGAATAAAAATCCACAAAACTGGGCCCGATAGTGTTGACGGAAAGAAAAAAGTCAGCACAGAAAGCTCTTAAGAAAAAAATAAGTTGTGCTTTAGGGCATAATGTAGGACTTGCGTATAAAATAGCCATCACACAGCGCAGCTCCCTAACCCAAGTGGAAAGTACACGAGTGCTTTCAGAGCACAAAGATCCCGTGAAGAAGTTTTGGCAACGTCTCAGAAGGCACTGAGGAGTTTTCTTGGGCAAATTCGGATTTGCCTAAGAGAAACAGAAATAGGGTGCTCTCCCAGCCTCGAGGAGAGAGCCACTCCTGGGAGTCTGTCGGCTGACTACCCCGGCTTCACATAATCCATTAAAAGCACCAGCCATAAAAAGCACAGATACTACTGTCAGGCAATAAACTAGACCTTATCGGTGACGGTGGTGCACATTAGAAACTTCAAACTCATTCCTCGCTCTAATCCATCAGAAACTTCCTGGCTTTAATAGGCTATAAATGGCAGGAGCTTTGAAGTCCCTGGGATTAGGATCAGTAATAGACAGACTGAATGAGAAACTAAATGCAGGTGGAACGTACTCCATGGGTCCCGAATTAAAAACAAATCCAGTTAATCAAGTAGTCCTCAACCCTAGCTGCCAGCCAGCCGCTTGTAGGGGTGGCCCAGGCAGGGGACAGGGCGATTTGGGAGGGACTGGTGGCAGCCTTGGAGGAGCTTGCTTGAGGGCTGACTCCCCTGTAAGGGGTACCCTGCTGGCCCTTTCCCAGTCAGAAGTGGGGCCACCCTTCTAGGTGGTTTTTTTTTTCCTTCTTCTTTAAGGAGAGCACAGTATCAGAGCAGAGATAAGGAAGGAGGAAACTAATGCCTTTTATACTGAGTTTTCATGTAAACAAATCAGCTGGATGGCTGTGGGAAGCGAAGCCCTGCTTTCCCAAGGCTGGGAGCCTTTGATCCTCCTAACTCCTAAGCCCTCAGACACTTGTGGCTGCAGAGAACGCCAGGGCTGGGAGCTAAGTGGGCCACCCTTGAGCACGGATGCGATGACAGAGAACTAGGCCCAGGCTGCTCGGGGACACACTGTTGCTGACAAAGCAGCAGAATTCATCTCAAACAGAAGATGCGGACGAATGCGGGCCATGCTGGGTCACGTGGCCAGCTGAGCGCTGCATGCCAGTCCAAGCCAGGCACCACATGCAGCCTTTTCGCACTGTCCTTACCTTCTGGAGGGTTTTTATTCTGATTATTCCAGACGACCAGCAGCTTGGACAGACTGGGCACCTTGGACACCTCGGTGATGACCCGGAAGAGGCTCTCCACTCGGTCGTAGGTGAGGACGATGGCGGTGAAGCCCTGTGACTGTGGTGGGATGAGCGGGAGGAAGAGCGGGTTGCTCACACTGCTCCATTTCTGCAAGAGGACAGAGGAGAACAGGTCAGTGTGGGTCAGAGCAGCACCCGACATCGTGAGTACATTCGGCAGAGAGATGAGCACCTGTTTCAAGATTCCCTCTCAAGTTTGTAGGCACTTCCTTTAGGGAACTTTGGCTCTGATACCATCAAAAGCAGAGCTGAGAACTTCTGTGGCTGAGCTGACAAGAGACATCCGGTTACACTTGAGATTAGAAGCAGGCACTTACCTCTGCGCCCTCCCTCAAGCCACCGAAAGAGCAGCTGATGAACATAAAAAAAAAACCTCTAGGGGCACAGAGATGGGAGAAGAGGCAATAGCCAGTGACAGAATGCAAGAGCCCCAGAAGGCCACAGAGTGGGCATGTGGGTGGACAGCAGCCTGTGGGTGCAGCCAGCGGGCACCCCACAGAGGATCAGGGGCTAAACTCACCAGGCCTGGCCAGGTAAGGGGGCTGTACAGGAAGCACAGACTGCCTACACATTTACGTCAGGAGCAATTAGAGGTGCAGGAAAGTACTCTTCCTATGGGAGATGGAGAAGGGAAGTTTATTCCTCGAGGAAACTGAAGCTCTGGGCAAGGGGACACTCACTGGCATAGCAGAGGGGAGACAGGTTATAAGTGTTTTTTCTTAATTTTATTTTTATTAAGCAGTACCACGCAAACCTGCATGCTACGTAATATGCTGCTCAACCTCCCAGCAGGGCTTGAGGCCTACAACTGAGTTTTCTTTTCATCCATCAGGAAAATGCTTCCTTAATCAATGTCCCCCAGGCCCCTTAATACACAGCAAGTATCAACAGCAGAGATGTGCCGGCCTCTTCCCATCAAACCTCACTGATAGGGAAAATGGGAGACCTTTCTGGTGACCAGTAAGCACGGCTCATCATGCAAGTCCAGGAGACTTGCACGCTGCATCTCGGCACGGTTCCTGTGACCAGAATCCTCCCATGTTCAAGGATCTTCATGCTGAGCAAGAAGCCCACAGCCTTGTCCTCCCGCCAGTTCCCAAGCCACTGGAGGCCACGTGGCCGGCCTGGCAGTGCCCGCCTCCCAGGGACACCCTCCAGGCCACAAACGGCCTCATACAAAGGACTTGTGATCAGCTTTTAGTGCCTCCCCCTTAATCATGAACAGATTCTGGAATCATACACGTTTTGAGAGCATCTTCAGTAGGAGCAACAGCAACCAAGGAACAAAGGAAAGCGGAGCTCAGAAGAAACAGACAATAGAAGCAGCAGAAGGAAATTCAAACAATAAACTACATCCTCAGAGAGATAAGATTTTTCATCCATGAAACAAGAACAAATTGCTAATTTTTACTTAAAATGCTCTGTCAAAGATCAGAAAGAACTTTTGGACATTAAAAATATGATTGTTTATAGTTTATTTTTTTAAGGACAGGGCTCTATGATAAAGATGATAAAATATTCCACACTGGTAAACAAAAAGAGATGTTAAAAAAGGACAAAAGAAGAGAAAGTCCAAGAGGTCCAACATCCACTTAATAGGAGATTCCAGAAAAAGTAATACAAAGTCTGGATAGAATGAACCTATCAAAGAAGTTAAACACGTTCTAAGTACAGAAGATTCAAGGGCCGTGAGCTTTCAGTTCACAAGGGACCCATAAATAGCCAGTACAGTGAACATAAAAAAAGAAGACAGACAAAAATAAAACAAATGGCAAAATAAAACAGTACCTTTACACACAGGGAACAAGGGAAATTCTCACAATGTGTGAATCTAAGTAACAAATCTAAATGAACTCACTGTGCAATTCTCAGAACTTCTCTGTATGCTTGAAAGCTGTTCAGCATAAAGCTGAAAGAATAATGAGATACAGCCTCTTTCCTCCCTTTAAAATGTTACATTATTTAAGTGCAACCACGTAAACAAGTATTTTTGTACTGACGACAAGAAAAGATTATATGATGCTTTTAATAACTTTGAGATATAATTCATATATCACAAGCATTCATTGAAAGAATATGATAGTTTTGGGGTACTACATTAAACTTTTTAAAATTTTCCCACTTTAACCATTTGTAAGTGTACAATTGAATGGCACGTAAGTACCTACACTCACATTCATAAATTAACGTGTTTAAAGATAGGACTGAACTCCATCTCTGCTTAGAGAATATGAAAGGCACCACTGGAATTCTGGCTGTCTTACGCTTCCCTCAAGCCTTCCATGTGCCAATTCCCTGGGCCCCCATCAATCCCATCACACCACTGATGGGCACCCATTACCACATACATGAAAACAGTTGCCAGCCAGGTGGGGCAGCGTGGGACAGGAAACTGGCACAAACACATTGAGTACATATGAGGCAGGAGTCAGGGAGTCCGAACTGGATCCTGAAGTCCTAATTAACCAGATATTAAAGCCAAAATGGTCCCCTACACAGTTTTCACAAGCCCGAGACCCAGCAGGAGAGGTTATCCATCTCTGCAGTGCTGACTTCCGTTTCTGTGATGTCACACTCTGACCTGGAGCTGTGGTCTCGGGAAGGTGCTAGATTTTAGTATTTGCACCCTAGCGTCAGATTCTATTTTTAGGAATAATTCTGAGTTTTCTCTCTTCTTACTCTTCATCTCTTCTTGACTTTCATGGAAAGTGAAGTCACTAAGTAGCCCCTTGCTTAATTCATAATCTGAAAGGGAGAGAGGTCATGGTCTAGCTGCCATTAGAACCTCCAACCCAACTCCCCTATACCTCGTGACATTATACTCTTTAAAGTCCACCTGAAAAACACCATTTTAAGTGCAACAACAACAAAAAAACAAACAAAACAAAAAGATTTAAGTGTATCAAATAATTTAATGTGTGATACTGAAATAGCTAACATTTATTGAGCATTTACTAAGTGCTAGGCACTGTGCCTTCATTAGTGTCTCAATGAAGACGCGCCATAAACCCCAAGATTGGCCTGATCACTGCTTTGTTTTAGAAGTGACAGAACTATAAGATGAAAACCAATGCACGGTGTTCAAGACTCTATAGCTTGTAAGTGGTGGAACTGGGGTTCAGCCCAGCCAGCCTGATTCCAGACTCCGGATGTGCAATTCCCTGCCCCTTCGTGCTCTCCTACAAACAGACGCAGAGGAGTCCATGGCAAACATTGTTTTATAGCCTCTACAAGTGGAAGTGTGGAGAACTGCAGTGCTCACTATTTCTAGCTAGACAAACGCCCCAAGAATTCTTCATCCTTGTTATCACACATGAGCCAAGAAGCATGAACCCACTCAAACGCTGATTTCAGCAAGTACAGGGAGCAGAAATGCACCAAATGTACAACACGGAGACAAAAGGAGCACATAAATTCAAAAAGGTAAATACACCATTGACACAGAAGGAAAAACTATTAAACTCCAACAAAATGAGGCCTGTTCTTGGGGCGAAGCGAGGAGGACACGGATGCAATCGCATGCCTGAGGACACTGGGAGGCGAGGAGGGCTGCTGGAGACGTGCACGGCTGGGATGCCCTGGAGTTTGAACTGAAGCACCCCGAAAAGCACCCTGCTCTGATGTCAAGTTGCCACCAAGGAGCAGGAGCCAAGACTCTGGCAAAAGGACAGATCTGGGGCCCATCGCATGTGCCAGCTCCAGGTGGGAAGTGGATGGTCAGGGCAGGGGGAGGACAGAAAGGATTGACAGGCTGGGAAGTGGACGGTCACTCTCTTCTTGTCCCCTCTTCCACACAGCCCATTCACATCCCAAGCAGGGCTTGAGCCAGCAGAAGCGGCATGGGGAGGGGCGGCGTGTACAGAACTGAGTGTGGGCTGCACTTCCCAGCAGTGCAGATTCAGAAATGGCACAGGAGGCAACAGGCGAGCTACAGCACAGATGCCTCGTGAGAATCAGGCTCGGTTCTTGCCAGTGGGATGCGCTGTTGGGGGCGAAGCGACGACTCTGAAAGTGAGGCCGTGTGTGCACGGTCCCTTTGGGCATCCAGAGCCCTTAATCGGAAGCCAGGCTCCTTCGCTTACCAGCCAGCCATGTGACCTGGGAGAAGCACTTTGCCCCTTTATAAAGTCCTGCTCCTACTACCTTTCTAGGTAGCATCACTGAGGAGCAGCACATCTCGCATCCACAGGCACTGGACAGACAGCAGCTGGTAGCTGATCTTGTGTGAGGAACCAACTGTCTATGCACTCTCTTCTTTTTCTTTTCCTTCCTATGGGTTGTATTTAACCTGGCCCGAAAGCCCCATGACAATAGGAGCCGTAACACCCAGAACCAAGTGTAGTGCCTGGGGCTGCTCACAAAAAGAAACAACTTGTAGAAAACGGAGTAGGATAAAGCCAAGTCATCCAGGGCACCTCCTGTCTGTCCTCAGTTCCCAGACACAGACAGCTGGTGCACACACAAATAAGCGACGAGGTCGGAAACGGTTTCAACGTACCCGGTTCATTTTTGTGGCACTTGCGCTGTGCTAGGCACGCTGAAGGAGCATAAGATTTTACAGGGAGTTTCACCAAGGCCTGGACTCTGGGCCTTGCCATTTACTAGTTGTCAGTTTCATCATCTGCAAAATGAGGACTATGACAGCGCCTACCTCACTGCATAAAGATGGTGAAGTACGTTTAAGCACAGAAACATGTCTAGAAGAGGGCTCAACACACGATGTCACGAGTGATAATTTAAAACAAACACAAATGCTTCCTGTTTTTCCCAACTTGTATTTTTCTTGAGTGCTCAAACACTGGCCTTAGCAGGTCTCCCATCATTCCTGCTAGTGTTACTTCATTTAGTCGACGTTTCCTGACCATACACTCTAAGCCTGGAATAGTGCTAAAGCTGCAAAGGTAAACACATTCCTTTCTCTCAAAATACTTCTACTCTGGTGGGGGCAAACAGCTAGGCGAGAAGATAAATTTACAGTGCAAGTAACAGTTAGCGCATGCGGGCATCAGGGACCTTCGGGGGGGGAAGGTGCAGAGGTCTACACAGTTACCTCCGTTGCCCAGAAGGAGACGCGGAGGCACCCAGTGAGCGATGTCTTCAAGGACGGGAAAGAAGGGGCCTGCCAGAGAAGCCCCAGGCACCCTGAGTAACAGCGAAAGGAGGTACAAGGTCACCCCCGGCAAAGGGGCTCAGAACTCCCAGGCATGAAGAGCCTCGCTTGGCAAAAACTTTCATCCCCAAATATTAACTGATAAACTAACAGGGCTACTTCTATGTTCTACTTCAAAAGGGTGTGAGTAGGAAACTCTGCTCCGCAACGAGGCTGCTGTGCCCACGGTTCTTCTCCTCCTCAGTGGCAATCCCATTTGCCCGGGCTGCAGGGAGGCAGCTGTAACTGGGTGCACATGTTCACACCCCAATTCTGCTTCACTGGGGTAAGGTCAACAAACCGATCCCTGGAGAAAAAGCCACCAGAGAGGGGCATTTCAGAAATGGCATTTAGTCACCTCTGAAATGCCCTTCAGGGCCGACCCCCTGCTGGCTGGCCATAGAGAGTGTCTACAGTCTGGGACCTCTTGACCCCACTTTCTACAGGAAATCAGGCAAATTTAAACCTCCATAATTTACTCAAGACCCCAAGGCAAACAATGCTGGCAATTAACCCTGCTGCCTGATTAAGTCTCCACCGTAGTGAGACAGGGCATGAAACCAGGCATCCAGCAGCAGAAGTCTGGGAACAAGGCAGAGCCAGTCTATCCCCACCACACCTGGGAATCCCGGTATCAGTGGAACTCCCAAACATACTCCTGAAACTGCTCTGTCAAAGGTGGGAGGTGACACCACAACAGGCAGTGAGCGTTACGCCAACAAAGCACTGGTGATTTGGCCAGAATGCTGTGTTCACCTCTTGCCTGCCTCCAGCCCCCAAACTCTACTTCTCATTCCTACAATGGATATTCGTTCTGGAAACTCTAATAAGAAATCCTATATTGCCACACTGCAGACACATAAAAGAAATCGGTGATCACCATGGCAGCTGTCAGGTCCCACCCTCCCTAGTGTACGCTGAAAAGCCCCAGTGTGTGGGCTCTTAGCACAGAACTTGTGCCCTGAAAGAAAGGCCTTGGGAGAGATGACCTGCAAATCAACAACCAGTCATCAAAGGGAGTTTTCCTTCTGGAGATTCAAACCTCTGCAACCACCTGTGCCCTTGGCTTTTCCCACACGAAGGAAGCTTTCAGCCCTTCTGCAACCTTGGTTTGCCCTCTTACATCTGAAAGGTCATGAGTGCCCCATTTGAGCCTAACCACAGCCCCCCAGGTTACCCCACAGGAAACAGAAGAAGTTGCGGGGGTGAATGGCCTTGGTTGGCCATTCTACAATGTTCTTGATGGTGCTACTTGGGAACTGTAAAAGCAAGAGCGAGGAAAACCACATTTCATGATCAAAGAGCCCTCTTTTTTTTGTGTCTTTTGAGACAGTCTCGCTCTGCAGTTCAGGCTGGCCTTGAGCTCACTTTGTAGTCCAGGCTGGTCTCAAACTCACAACGATCCTCCTGCTTCAGCCTCCCAAGTGTTGGGATTATAGGCATGCGCCACCATACCTGGCTTACAGCCCTCTTTTGACCTAGCCCAAACCAAACCTCCACACACCAGAAACCAAGCTGCAATGCAGGATATCTCAAAATGTAATCACTCTTACTGCATCAGAGCCTTTCTATGTCACTATGGATAATGTCACGGGAAACTAAGAGACTTCAGCAGACATTTGAGTCAACCTACATCTGATTTAAACGGAGGTGGTTTGCCTGAGCAGGAAAGTGAGAAGTCGGTGGAGAAAGGAAGAGATGAGGACAGGCGTGTTACACAGGAGCTTGGAGCCTTGGTAATGAGCAGCCCTACCTATTCCTACCTTGATCGAAAGGGCAGTTTTCTTGGTTGTTTTGAAGTTATCAACCCTTACCTCAATATGGTTTCAATTATGAATTACCAGACTAAAAGGGGAAAAAAGCTTTGATTTATTCTTTTTTGCTCCAATTATGCATGATGTGTTTCCACTGAAGACTCTGAAAAGTATTTCATCATGCCTCCCATCCTGCAGTGGTCAAAGGGCAAGACCAAAAGGTGTTAACCCTTTCACTGCTTCTCTAGGTTCAAAGCGACTCCTATCAGCGGATGCTGGGCCAAGGGCTTTGAAGCACAGAAAGCAACACAAGGGTTAAGCATTAGCATCATATTACTCACGTGCAGAAGGGTGGTGTCCCTTGTCCAAAATGGTGAGATGATATTTATGTTAATGGTTACTGGGAGATTTGAAAGGGGCAATCAGTAATGTAGGCCATGCTGCCTTAACCATTAAACCTTTACAGCCCCGTCCACACAGGCTGTGCTGACTGGGAAACTAGAGAATTATAGACCTAAGGGCATCTTCAAACAGCGTCTTACTTAGCTCAAGAGAGAAATGTGTTGAGGACAAGTCTGAAGTCTACCTGTTCCCACATGTATTTCATTCGGTTTACTCTCAAATAATAACTAGGTGTTTTTAATGCTGAAGACCCAATCTCCCTGATTGTACATGAAACCGACTCATGGTAGATGAAGAAAATCAAAGGCTGGAAGTCCTCTTACGGCTGCAGACCCCACTACATAAGACAGTAAGTTATCACCTTGGGATCCTGCTGCTTATTTACAAGAATCTGTTCATAAATGGATTTTCTAGATGGTAGGGTTGGGAGGCATCTGACCACACTTGGATGGACTAAAGGACCAGGGACTTGACTCCCCAGTAGCTAAAGACATTGCACCATGAACATGGGCTTGGGGTCCTAAAAGCAGGCTAAGTACTTCTGCATTTTTCCTGTAGATGCTTACAACATCGCTCTTTTTCTCCTAGGTACTGCTGTTGCATTACCTAGTGGTGTGTTTGCTTTTACTTGTCCTGCTTGTGGTTTATTGGTCTTCCAGGGCCTGAGGCTCGGTGTCATTCAACAATTCTGGCTGTTATCCTTTCCAAAAGAACTTTTTCTCTTCTCCCTCGCTTCCCACTGCATCACTGCTCAGACATATGCTGGACCTTATCCCCCTGTTCCCCACATCTCTTCGCACACTGCTTCATATTTTCCATCCTTGTCTCTTTGGGATACATTCTGAACAACTGCCTTGACCCTGAGAGTCTGATCTGATGACTAAGTCCTTCCAGGCCTGTTTCTGCAGGTTTGTGTTCAGGATTCGACCTTATTTCTTGATGGCTCTGTTCTCTGACTATGGGCTACTCATTTCCTTACTTAATTTGTAAGCAGCACATATGACCTGGACTGAAGATGGGTTCCCTAAGATGGGGTTTACATCTGCTCCCCAGCAACTCAGGGCCCATTCCACCAAATTCCCTTCTCAGGATTATCTGGACCATACTTGTATGAATTTTGGCATAACCCACGTGCGGGGGCTTGTGGCTGCAGCTCAGCACCAGACCAATCTAGACACTTCTTCACCCTTTCACTGAAGACACAAGCAGAAGCTCTTTTGAGACACCCTGCCCCCGCCTCCTTCCTACAGGGATCAAGGGGAAGAAGTTCTTGGAAAGAGCTCTGTGGCAAAAACCAGCTTCTGCTTCTGCTTCAGCTCACTCTTAGGACAAAACTCCACTTTGTTTTGGGGCTCAGCACGTACCTCACTTTCATATCAGCTCAGGAACAGGTTAAAATTGCTTCCTAATACTTCATTCAGTAGTTTAGTTTTTCAGCTGGGAAGGGCACTAAATGTATCTAACCCATCCTAAAGCCAGGGACACAATCATTCTACATCAACACTGTCAGTCTAATTATGCGCCACTGTGTTTCCTATGTAACTTGGGGGCCAAGTTTGTGTGCAAGATGAAAACAATTACTGTGAAAATTTGGCACTGTGTGATAGCAGATGAAATTTTCACATTGAAAAGTTCCACATTAAACAAGTCTCCAGGCTTCTTCAGATCTCCATTATCATTTAAAAATGAAGTGATACGGAGGTGTGTCTCAGAAGGAATACTGTACATGTCGGTGTATTTCCTCCATGAGAAGGGGGCTGACAGAACAGAACGCTGCAGTTGGGAGGGTAAGGGTTAGATGACAGAAAATATACAAGAGCGCTTTTCTGAGTACAAAGAATGTCCTCCTGCAAATTTCAGTTTTCTTCTCCAGAGTCCCACTCAGTTCTAAGCTCCTTTTCCACAGGACAAAGCATTACGCAGCTGGCCCCCAGCATCCACAGGTTCTGCATTGAAAGACTCAACCCACTGTGCATCAAAATCACTTGAGAAAAACGGTCTGCCCTGAGAATGTACAGACTTCTTCCCTTGTCACTACCCCTTAAGCAAAACAGTATAACAACTATTTACACTGGATCTGGTACTGTAAGGACTTCAGGATGTACATCTCCTTTTCATGCCATTTTATATAAGGGAGTTGAGCACTGATGGGTTTTGGTATACGTGGGGGCCTGGGAACCACTACCCCAAGGACCAAGGACAGCTGTGCTGGTGGCCTTCCCAGTAACAACACTTCACTGCTGACAGCAGTACAGCACTTACAAAATTCTTCCTCCTACATCATACCCTTAATTTTTCATAATAATCCTCTCAAGTAAGCATTATTCCTACTTTACAGCTAAGAATAACAGATTTCAGAGAGAGGAACCTATACAAGGTCAAGCTAATAAGTGACCCTGAACTCAGATTTGATTTTAAAATGTCCTTTTCAAAGGCCTTGACGCCAATTAGTAATCAGTTACCAACTGTTACGCTCTTCTTCTGGAGTTATTAGGATCATTATCCCTAAGCCCAGTCCTCCAGATGAGCAAAACGTTGCAGGGAGAGTCAGTAAATCACTTCAAGGACCTCAGCTCATCACCAGGAAAGAGGGGATTAAAACTCGCAGTTCAGAAACGTCTGGGTTGCAGTTAGCTTACCGACAGCTCACAGGTTAAACCCATCTGAATGCCTCTTGAAAATTCCTGTTATTAACTGAGTTTTCGCTACTTCAATTTTTTCTTTATACAGCACTGAAATTCGCATTTGGCCAGATGCCCACCCTTCTTCTCTGATGCCAAACTACTGTCAAGAAGAGAAGAAAGGGTGGCCGCTGATTGCTTTTCAGGTAGTAGAGGAAAAAGTTGACATTTCATCCTCCTCTTGGTTGGGAAGGAAGGCAATCATTTATAAGAGCCCTCATCTGGCTGTGGTATCCATCAGTGGGATGGAGAGAAGCCAGTTAAATGGCTCAACACAAGCCATATTAAAAGAATTTGGAATAAGGAAAGAGAGGGTTCCATATGTTGATCCTTTTAATAATTCATGAGTTCTATCAGTCTGCAAGTAATAAATTCCACTAAATATATCTATGGTACGATTGCTTAAGATACTGGCAAAGATATCACACCATTGATTTTATTGGTTTACAATCTGATATATTAAAAATAACGGTTCAGCTGTCTGACGGTGTAAAAGATTGGGATTATTTTTAGAACATGGCCTTCAAACACGCAGTCATTACCCCTGGATCTTTTATTTCATCAGTATAATGGAAACATCTGAGAGAAAGGCCTCAGTGAAAAAACTGACTTGATTCAAACAGGTCTGGTCTATAATTTAAAGGCAAAGAATCTAAGGCTGTTAACGATGGCTTAAGCCATTGCTATTTGTGACAGGTAAAACAAACTTACAGTTTCATCTGGTTATCCTATGCTTGAAACACTGGCAGTTTGAAAGAGTGGCTAGTTCTCCAGCCCTGGCATAAAAACGTGTGTCAACGGCCCACTGGCTTCCTGAGAGGTCGGCAATGACACGGGAAAGACTGCACTGGCTTGGGAAACAGGAACTCTTGGAAATGATTAAATTACAGCTTGTGGCATCCAGGCACAAAATGGTAACACAGTTTGAGCAAGACAACCAAAGTTTTGGTAGAGTTTTGAGCTGATAAAGAGTGTAATACCATCATTAAAGTCAATACAGTGGAAAAAACAACCTCTACAAGGTAGTCACTTCTTAACTCTTAATTTCTCTGGAATTCCAGTGACACCTATATTTTGTCTTGCCTCTTCCTGAAAGCGAAAAAAAAAGGCATAAATCTACAAGGGCAAAAGGAACACGCAAAGAAACAGTAACAGATCAGCATTTGACAAAATTTTGGAAGGTAAGACTGATGGAATCTTCCTTTTCAAAATGCTCTTGCTACAAAACATAAAAATATAGGATGAAATATAATAAAAATCCTTTTAAATTCACCACTGAGGTCACAGGAAAAGGTAAGCTGCAAGGGCCCAAACATGCAGGCAGGGGGCCAGGGCCCTCAGGGCGGAGTGGGCTTCTTAGTACTACGGCTCAGGGTCCGGAGCTCCGGTTTCTGTGCCCCTGGTGGGAAAGGGACCTGGCTTTGGGCCCTGGAAGCGAGAGATAGAAAGTGAGGCCTATACACAAAGCCTTGCAGCTCCACGCAGTGGGGGAAGTAGTGGGCAGGAAAAGCCACTCGCCAGTACACAGAAGTGACATAACTCATTTTTCTTTCTGAACCTCAGCCTGGCATGAGGATGGGGTGAGGAGTTGCCCCCTGGGGAACTGTGAACAGAGGCTTGCCCTCATGGAGGCTTGGGTTTTAACGGGCTCTGTGGCCCACAGAAATGCCAAGTGAAGAATTAATGGTAGAAAGTGATTTATCTCTGTGGGGCCTCTGGAATGCCTGGAAGAAGCAAAATACCAAGAACGAACCAACAACCCTCTAGAAAATACCTCCTTATTCCACACTGCAAAGATTCCCAGAGAAAGCCTCGGGGAGGATGAACTCGCATTCCAAAAGTATAAAACCTATTGGGAAACAACACAGCAAAAGCAACAGGCAGGAGATGAACAGCAGGATCAGGCCTTATACAAGGAACTCAGAAAAGTGGACAACCAGAGAATATAAAGTAAACATCTCAAAGGGGTAAAGATATAAAAGAAGGAATTAAAAACAAGAAAAAAGATACAAGGAAAAAAAGGCCAGGCAAGCAGATTTGAGAAATGATGAGCCAGAACTTCTACCAAGAACCGCTGACATTTAAATCATGGATGGGTACAAACATATTAATCATGGGTAAGGAAAATGGGGAAATAAATGTAGAAACTTACACAGCATGCAGCAAGGAGAGACGGAAATGGGGGAAGCCTGAGGAGCAAAACAAAACTGGGAGAGAAAAGGTAAGGAGCTCAACAGTATTCCGGAGGGAAAAATTGGTGGGAATTATACAGATGTAAAATTCAAAGAGAAAATGATTGAAAAATATCCCAAACTAATTAAAGACAATCTTCAGGTTAAAGAAGAAAAATTACTCTCAAACATGGAGAGCAGAGGGAAGAAAACTACACTGGACAATCATTTTAACAACTGATTGAGGCAAAAATAGCCAAGCGATGCTAAAACTAGCAGGTGAGGGTCTGAAGAGTATCAGGCTTTGTCTTGTTGTTTTGGTTTTGTGTGCTGCAGATCAGACCCAGGAGCCGGGACCTTACAGAAGCTAGGCTGTAAGGCCCTCCCAAAGAGTACCAAGATATTTACATGGTCTCAAAGCATGTTCCCACAAGACACATAACAACAACAACAACAAAAATAGTAACTTGACACTAGAAAAACCTGTGATTTGAGTCATCACCAGTAGTAATGGCACAAATTGACATCAAGTGTCTTCACACCGGGAACACACTACTTTTGTGATATCCTTGTCAAAACTGTGTAATTTTACATCTAGTCAGCCAAAGGCATCACATAAATCCAAGTCAAGCTACAGTTTATAAAACGGCTGACATATTCTCTTCAAAAATGGCAACACTGTGCAGGGTGGGAAAACAAAACAGAACAAAAAATGCAAGAAATTGTTTAGGAGGCTAAACAGATATCACAAACGAGTGCCACTCATGTGCGGGACTTTCTTTTGCTATACTGGACATTACTAGGGTAACTGACCAAATCTCAATAAGATCTACAGTACCTACTAACACTGCATCAAAAAATGCCCCCTTCCTGAAGGTTTGGATAACTGTCTCATGTCTCCGCCCGAGAAGGGCTTAGGAATAATGTTGGGAAAACCCACAAACAGGGAGAAGAGCAGGGAGGAAGCTAAGGGGAGAGGAGGAGAGCAGGGATAGGGTTCTAGGCCTGTTTGAACAAAATACAGGTAGCAGACCAAACTATGAGGCAAAGAAGCAGGGCCAGAGAGATTCCAAAATCCAGAGGCTCCAGATTCCAAGCTCAGAGGCAGTGTGACGCACCATTCCAAACACGGTAGATTAAATAAAAATCTGAAAACTGAGGGGTGACAATGGTCTCCTCCCCCATTTAGCTGCCAAAACCTTGGAGCCCACTCACGCACCCAAAGGCAGAAAGGTGGCTCTCTGGACCAAGGAACCAGTTCGGGAGGAACAACCCACAGGGGCAAACAACAGGGTCATCCTCCTGACCTAAGTACAGGCTACCGGGTGGCCAGGCCGGCCCGGCATGGGGCTCCGCTGACTCAGCCTCCCACTCTTGAGCAGGGTCAGAAGCCGGGAATCCCCAGGATCTTCAAAAAAGCTCCCAACACCAGGGACAGCAAATAAACGGCAAAGGAAACAAACAAGTTGGAGGATCTGAAGAAAAATAAAAATAAACATAAAAAACCCATCAACAACGTCTTCAGAGAGAGAACATATTGGATTCTTAAAACAATCACAAACTATGAAGAAGGGACTGCTCAAATATTTTTAAAAGCCCCGTGAGTATTAAAACTGAAAAAAAATTTTAAAAGGGCAGAAGATAGGCTTGCAGAAATGCCTGAGACATTAAAACAGTGCCTGAGAAATTAAAACGAAGATGGTAAAGGTAAGGAAAATAAGGACGTATCAGACCCATTCACTGTCTGGGTCACAGAAGTTCCAGGAAGAGGGAACAAGACAATAGAGGAAGAAAATAATCAAGGAAATAGAACATGAAATTTTCTTTGACCTGAGACATATAAATTTCCAGTTTTAAAAGGATCCAATTCATTACTGTTAGCAAAAATAACTAAATAGAATGAAGTAAGAACTCGATCCCAGGGCAAATCATCATAAAATATCCAAATGCAGAATTTGCCAAGGAGTAAAAAAGGTCACATAAAAGATCAGGAATCAGAACATCATTTCACTTCTTGCATGGAAAGGTTAGGAGATAATATGGCAATATTTTCAAAATTCTGAATAAAATCCACCTCAACCAAAAGTCTACACTAGCCAAAAATATTAATCAAATGTGAAATAGAATAAACACACTTTCAGACACAAAAGATGACTTCCCATAGTCCCTTTCTTGGGAAGTTATTGGGAACCACAAACCAGAAAAGAGAAGATGTTAGAATTGGAAACAAGGAATCTAATAAAGCAAGCGAAAAGGCATTCCCAGAGCCATGGTGAACTGAACTCAGAGGGTCTGTGGTGCAGGAGCAGAAGATGCAGGGCCATCGGAGAGGTTAAAGGAAGGAAAATGGAAAGACATGATGCGGAAAAGGAAAAGAAAAGGAAAGGAAAGACAAGGCTGTAATTTACTTGTGCTTCACCATTTTACTAATTTAGGGGGGACTTTAGTAAAAACCCATTATTGATAGGACCATGGAAAAGTAAGAAGAGAGGCAACTCGAGTCCCTGGCAAATAAAAAGGTGCGCAGAAAGGACACTTTCATCATTGCGCGTGACTTGACGCGGTCAAAAATATTATTTATGCAGCCAAAATAATGCGTACAAGAAATACTGCTTTAATGAAAAATGACAACATGGGAAGGAGGAACATGCACCAGGGGCCGGGTCGAGAACAGAAGAAAAAGTGCCCACACAGAGGATGTGAAAAGAGGTCTTTGAGGGAGAAATTTAAAAATTGTTCTATAAGCACTTTTGGGGGAAACACAAAGACAAATATCGAAGAGAAGTTAAAGGAGCTAAATGCAGTTGCCTCGTGGGCGGCGGCCCTGATTTTTATTATATGCTTGTTTGATTATTTGAATACATATGTTCAGCCCTTTGAATACATGTGTTAAACCATACTACTTTTTAAAACATAAAATTAGGAAACATTGTTGAGAAAAAAGGAGGGGGCAGAAATCAAGAATCAACCTCTAGTGAAAGCAATGTGGAAATCTCATTCATCTGCAGCTACAGGGACTCATTTCTTAGAAAAGTGTACTGAAAAATTAATTAACTGTGAGATGTGTAAAAGGATAGAATCAACATTCATTATCCTGAGGCTGGGCAATGGAACTGTTTAAGGGAACCTCAAGGGAGAATTACAACGGTCCCTGAAACAAAAACGAAGGAATGAGATGCGCTGAGAAGTGATGGCACAGAGGGCAGCTATCATCTCACTCTCCGGCTTCCCACAAGCTGTGTGATGTAAGGCAGCAGCTGGGTTTTGATTCATGACAGTGGACTACAAGTTAGCAAAGGAGATGGACCATACCCAAGGAAACAGCGAAGCCCGTCTACCACGTGGGCTGCCCCACAGATGGGTGTCAGTTGTGTGGGGGTATAAGCTGCTCGCTGGGAAGATGCTTGTGAGAAAGACTTGCATGGTGAGATCACCCTAGAATGCTCCCAGGTCTGCCCTCTTGTCTTCTTACATGTCCTCTCCATGCAAACCTGGCTTGGGAGCCAGCCTATGCCATCCCCTATCTGTCTGGAATCAGCCAAGCCCTGTAGCTCTTCACCTGAAGGCCAGCGTGGCCCTCCTTGTTCCCAGACTGCTACTGCTGGCCTGAGGCTTTCCAGTGTGCTTCTGGAGGAGCAGAGAGTCCTCCTGGAAGGGTTTAGAATTTAGGATGGGATGCTGGGTCACTTGCACAAACGTGATCCAATAAACGTGATACCTTTAAAATAACAGGCTCAACAAAGCTTAAACTTACCTAAAATTCAAGCTAAAATTTCAAAGTTCCACACATGTTTGAATGGAATCTAGGCTGTGAGAGGAAAAAAGGGTCTGAGAATAGCCACGAAGGCCTCCTGTGGGGCAGGGTAGGCTCTGAAATTCCAGAGAAACATTCCATAACTTGGAAGCTCAAGAGTGCTGAGTTGAGTTAAATGGACTGCTAACCTGGTATCTTTTCAACTTAAGAGCTGTACTGCATACATCTGGGCTGGCGCTTCCTCGGCCTGCAGAGTGATTTATTGCTTGTTAGTATTTACAGCTGAGTGATATTCTCAGCTGCTTGTACAACCAGAGCTGCTGTGAACGAGGGCCGCCATCTGGTCATCTAAGTACCGGCAGCACGAGAGCTTCACATAGGGGATGCAGCCTGGCCCTGGTCTCTGGATGCTTCAAATGCCAGCTTGATGGGTCAGGAAGAGAACTGGCTGGAGGCGAGGAGGACAGGCTTCTCCAGATAGTGCATGAGGAGAAAGACAGAAAATCAAACCCCACCTCAAACATGGTCCCCAGATCTGCCGTACCAACACCCAAGACCCAACACTTGGGAACCTGCTAGAGATGTAGCTGCTAGACTCGCAGCCTACAGAGAGCCGGTCTGAATCTTGGCATGGAATGGCAACGCTCTGCATTTGAACAGCATTTCTGGATATTCTGGTTCACACCAAAGTTTGGGAACCACTTCCCAGAGGCAAGCAATCCCACATTTTGCCCACAGCTCTGATTCCAGTCCTTGTGGATGGCACCTGCCAATCAAACACACTCACACAGTACTCTGAACTGTACATCCCGAGGTCCTTTCTATTTTCCAACATGGGATACAGACTAAGGCTCCTGGAAGTCCACACAGACTCACAGTCCTTAATCTGAGGCTTTGAAGCTAAGGCCCCACTCTGGCTGGATTTCACTCGAACGAGCTCGTGTTTTCCCTCCTAATGCTTACACTGGGTACAACAATTCATTTTGCATCATTTCCCCCAAAATTCTCACCAATTTTTATCAGTGGTCATGGGAACCCCTTCCTAGCTGCCTTTCTGTTCCAATATGATATGATAAGTGTAGAAAAAAAATGGGAGTCTCGTTATTCATGTTATGACAATGACAAACTTGAAAAACTGAATGTCTATCAAAGAGTAAGTAAAATGACTGCTATGACAGGATATAAAATCTCACTGTAGGCAACTAACAGGGACATAGTCCACTCTACATCACTTAAAAACTATTATACTTGATCATTAAAAACTGTCAGTGTTGACAGTGGCACATACCAGAGATCCCAAAGGTCACAGCTGAACACTCACCTGCCTCAGCCTCCATCTTCCTGCCTCTGCCCCAGATGCAGAGACGAAAGTCTGCCAGGTCAGCAAAGGCACCACAGTCAGGAGGGGAGCTGGAGTGCAGTGTTTAGGGAGATAACACAGCTTTGCTAATGGGTACATTTAAAAGAAGGGAAAAGATACAAGGAGGAGAAACAGACAAGGTGAAAAGAAAATACAAGTAACCAGGATGAGGAGCTAAGAAACTTATAGAAAAAAAAATGCATGCTGCTTCTCATAACGAAGCTTAAATTGGTGAAAGATTCCTTCCCAAGAGCCAGTTCATTTGAAATCAAGGGCCAATCTCCCCAGGGACAGATCCCTGGGAAGCTACACCCAAGTGACTGAAGCAAGGGTTTCCAAGTTCTGAAGGCATGGCCCATTGTGGCTAATGCACTTGGCCTCCTTGTACTGGACAGTCAGGCCTCTGGTGACACACACTCTGCAAGGTCAACCCACACCGTCTTGTCCTCCACACACCGAGGCACTTTCACATTACATGAAGGCAGTGCCGCTGCTTTAATCTGGCCAGAAAGGGGCTCTGGTTCTCGCCTCTTGCTCCCCAGGACAGCAGGCTCCGCGTGCACCCTGAGAACTCACAACCCGTACCTCCTCCCGTCTTGGAGTTCGGCACCGGAAACAAGGAGGAATCCCGAGGAAGGGCTCCCCTGCAGGTCAGCACTGAGGGCCTCCTCTACAGTCCATTCACTACTTCTAAGGGGAAGGAGGCGCTCCCTACCAGTAAGTCACCCCCTCAGGCCTCCCATCTGTTGCTTCCCTGAAGACGCAGAAATACACAGCCTGCTTTTTAAAATCAGGGCTCCTGTCTGACCTCCGAGCAACGTGACAGATACCACAGTACCTTCAAAAGGCGTATTTAACAGTTACAGAAAACATACACTTTCCTAGTCACACATCTCTTTCATGCTTTTATGCCTATGCTCTTTCCCAAAGTGAGAGTTCAGCACTTTGACCATTTTGTCCTGAACCAAAGCATATCTGCTTCTGAACTGCAAAACTTCCCATTTTCTCCTAGTCTCTATTCTTATAAAGAAGAACTCAGATTCCAACTATTTGTTCTTATTAAAGCTCTCTTAGTGCATTAGATAAAAGCACGGGACAAAGTCCCACTCTTCCCACGCCTTCTTCCTGGGTCATGACTACCACACCTGCCTGCGTTCTCTTGCTCAGGAACGTGTGATAGTCCTTGGCTCAGACTTGCACCACATGCTGGGCACAGAAGTAATGTTTCAGCTCAGAGGAGTCTCCATGGCTCCCATAGAACTTCCTAAGCAATGCAAGACCAATTGTAGGAAGAGGACCTGGGCTCTTGTTTATACAACTTGCCAATTAAAAGCCCTGATATAAGTACTAGGCACTGTGAGCCTCATTACACCCACTTTACAAATAACAGAATCTATCCGTTTTTCTCTACTTTCCCGGCAGGGTGAAGGTCAAATAAAACAATGGATGTCACAACAGCATGTGTGTGAATTTGGCCAGCTCATGTCCTCCTCCCTGCCTCCCTCTTTCTATCCCTTCTTTCTCCTTTTATACATCCTGGGCTTCTTGTCTGAATTAAATGATCATAAGTATCATAAGGAATTTCCAAAAAAAGTCAGAAATGCCCTTAAGATGCTTAAAACTTTATAGGAAAAAGAAGCGACAGATAACATGCTCTAGGATTTACAAGGAGTCAAGACAGCTTCCTGTGTAGGGGTCAGGATGGCTCAAGGAGGAAGGGGCATCTGAGAGGCCCCCAAGCATGGCAAGACGTTGACATGAGGAGTTGATGGTGAAGAAAAGGATGCTGGGAGAGAGCCAGTGGTCATAATGGGAGAGAATCAGACGTGGGGCATGAGCAGGAAGGAAGCAGCTAAAACTTCCTGAAAGGAGAAAGGAGAGCCGGAAAGGCAAAGTGGAGCCAGGTGCAGGGAGTTTAGACTCCAATACCCTCCTCATCCATGACCCTGAGCACCCAAATTCCCTCCCTGGATAAGCTTCACAGTACCTCTCCGTCTTCCTACACTCCTGGCACACTCACTAGTTAGAACAGCCAGTCCTCGCAGTCATCTGTTAGCTCTCCCCTGGGTTCCTCAAATCATCTATGGCCTCCGGTCTTCTCTCACTACTGTGCAGAATCTGTTCTCCACACTGGTGTCACACACAGGTAGATCTTAATGCGATCTTACCATGCCACTCCCCATGTAAGATGCTGTGGCAGTTTCCTATTACCAGAGATAATACTCTGGTACCTTGGGTAAGATGCCAAGTGTGCCGTGATCTGGCCCTCGCCAGGCCTTGTCCTCTCTCTTCCTGCCATATGGACGGAGCTCCTTGGCAGTCCTAAACCACATGCTCTCTTATCCAGCTGCACCTTCGAGTCTAGGATTCCTTCTGCATGAAACCTGACGTTCTCCCTTCTTCCCACTGGATAGGACCCGGCTTTCTCTTTCAGATTGTTATTTAATGTTGTCCTGTGTGGAGGTTTACTTTAACTGTGTCAACCTGATTGCCTTTAGAAACACCTGGGATATTAGTAAAACAGGCTTCTGGGTGTGTCTGGGTGGGTCATGGAGGTGTCAGCTTGGGGACTATATTTGGTCTCTGGCCCCTTCCTGTATGGCACTGTCCCCGGCTCTGCTGAAATAAGCAGTTCTGCTCTGCCACGCCCTTCTGCCATAGGTTTCAGCCAAAAAACCACAGAATGAATCCACAGAAACCGTGAACCAAGTTAAACCCCTTCTTTAAGCCATGAGGGTTGGGTTCTGTGTCCCAGCAACAGGAAAGCTGACTGATGTATTCTAGAAGTGCTAGCCAATGCAATTAGATAAAAGAAAAAAAAAGAAGCAAAATTAGCATTTGTAGATGTGACTAGTTATCTGAAGAATATAAGAAAAATAGTGAACAACTATAGAGTTCAATAAGAGTAGTTACAAAATTAATCTATCTTTATACATATTTCAACCATTCAGAAACTATAATGTCCACACACATTCCTTTATCAGTGGATAAGACAAAAACAGTAAGGAAAAATTGCTTTAAAAATGTATCAGAACTTTCTGGGAAGCACAAGGTCCTGAGTTTTGATTCCCAGTACAAAAACCAAAAGCAAACAAACAAATAAAAAAAAAAAACAGAACTTGTGAAGAACCTATATAAAGAAAGTTTTAAATTCTACCATAAAGATAAATCTTCCACATGGAAAGACTCAACACAATGTAAGGGCCCAGAAAGCATGGCTCCTTTTCTGCCTTGTTCAGTGCTGGAGATACTTTGAAGGTACCAATAACACTGCATAAAACAATCTAAAAATTTAATGAGAGATTAACCAAAACACAAACAAGGCTACTCAGGGAAGCTATCAACCTTGCACTTGAAAAATACACAGCAAATGGCACTTTTCACTTAAGAACATCAGCAAAAATACAAGTATTTAAGGTTACTGAAGTATGAAAAATCAGATCACCCAAAATGTTACTTGTGGAACTTCAGTCTTTTGAAAGAGCAATTTGTTTCTATCTATCAACATTCAAAATGTGTGTCTTCTTTAAGCAGTTTCTGAGCTGCAATGTATTCTATAGATATATCCATACCATTAGGTAAAAACACAAGAAAGTATGTCCCTTTTATTATGTCTGCTGTTAGCAAACAGAAAAAAGGAAGCAGTCTAAATGTCTATCAATAATGGAGGTATCACATAAGATTCACCCAAACAAGGGCATACTATACAGCTGTCCTCAAGCCATAAGCAGACCTACGCAGAGTGAAATGGAAGTGAGTCTACCATCTACTATTCAAGTGAAAAGGGCAAGGTGTGGAGAAATATGAGTCATACGATCCTATCTGTGTTTTTAAGATATATACTTAACAAACGGAAATATTCTGGAACCTTTGGTGATGGATTTGGTGCTAGATTCAAGGGGGAAATGTCACATGTGGATTCTGTCACATGTGGATTTTTGTGTCCTCTTCAGAAGTGTCCGAGTGAGGAGAGGTGTATGACCCTGTGCTCCCGCAGCCCTCTGCGCACCACTGGGTTACAGCACTGACACAAGCAGTGCTTTCCTCACTGGCTTCCCAGATGGTGGCAGGAAGGAGCGAGGGAGGTAGGGAGGCAAAGGAGAGAAGGAAGGGGCTGGGGGGCACATGGAGGGAAAGAGGAAAGGAGGACCCCCAGGTAGCAGCATACCGTACGAGTTAGGAGAGACAGGATCGGGGACACGGAGGGCTGACTAGACAGAGGGCGAGGCCAGGGTGAAGAAGGGAAAGAGACAAGACCAAGAATGAAGAGGAGCCAGCTCTCCGATCCGGACGCTCGAGGTCTATGAGCTGGAGGGGTGGTATGTTTCACAGCAGCCAGGAAGTAGCAGTGCCAGTTTCACAGTGTCAATCTTGAAATGACACAGTGCCTGGGGACTCCTCCAGACAAGGAGGAAGCTCTGTGGGCAGCTTTTGACCGAAGCCTCTTTCTTCTGGAAACACACGGGGCCCCCTCTGGTCCAGAACGAGTGACTGTGGCCATCCGTGTTTCCTTCTGTCACTTTGGCTTATTATTTTCCTTGCAGGGTATTGGGAGTGACAATTGGAATAACACATGTAGAACACTTAGCACAGTCGCTGGCAGAGGGCAGGCACTCAAAAGTAAGCTTTTGTTTGTTTTTCTTTTGGCCAGCACTGGGGACTAAACCCTGGGACTCAAGTATGCCAGACAAGCACCCCACCACAGAGATACATCCCAGCCGTAAAAATAAGCTTATTATTAAGTTGCCTGCAGAACTTTGTTAAGAGTTCTAAGCGCTAACAACCACGGAAGTCAGGAAGTTTGATTCCTAAGGAAACTCCTGCCTCCCGCTTATCTCAGCAATAAATACACAGGCTGTCTCCCCCAAGCACGTTAAAAACAAACGGGGAGCTATTGCTTCTGTATTTCTTCCCTTTGTAGAATTTCAAAATTAAGCTACCCTTATCAGGCCCCCAGGATAAAAAGCCCCTCTCTGATCTCATCTTCAAAGATGAGTCCATTTTCCTCTCCCCTCATGGGCAGCACCAGACCCCACTCACCACCTCGGGAGGGTCGTTCCACTCCTCGTAGGAGATGGCAGCATAGGGGTAGATGCGGTCGTTGATGATCTGCAGTGTGGCCAGGGCGATGACTTTGATCGACCGGAAGTACGCCTCCCAGAACCACCGCGCCTGTAGAGAAAGCGACGCCACTGCTGTAAGCGGTTAAGCCAGTGAGGCAGGTGGGGAACAAGATGCTCGATCACTCAACTTTGGGAATAAAGGAGTCTGGGGAGCTCCTTTATTCCCAAAGACGGTGTTACCGCGGGTGATGAGGTCTGGGACAGGTTCCTAGGTTCTTGTGTGTAATGAACAGAAACTGCATGTAACATACAATGGTAACATGGACGTGGTTTATCATGCAGCCAAGCCTATGAAGGCGATAGCAGGCTCCAAGGGAATGGGCTCGAGACTGTGAAAGGAAAATGGCATGAGCACTGAGGGCATAAGATGGGGGGTTACAACTGCTGAGCTAAATCGGGGGCCTTCCACTGGCGTCTTCTAGAGCAGGACTGACAGCGTGGTTGACAGGATACTGAGTCAGGTCAGCTGTATCTAATGTCCCTGTCCTTTCCCATAATGCACTCTGTTGGAGTTGGATGTGTGAGATGCAGTGCATACGCGTGAGCCCTCAATACGCTCCAAGTGAAGAAAGGTTACTGGGGGTCCCTGGGGTGCATGGGTCCCGTGCTACAGTTTTTCCATGATGGGCTCTGAGGTCTTTGTTTTTCTTTTCTGTCTCTGTGTAGTGAACCTTAGGACAAAGGGCGGGGGTGTAGTTGGCCCTGGGGCACCATGCAGGCTCAGGGTCGTGAACAGGAACGGTCTCTTAGCCCCAGTTGTACTATCTGTATTGACAGGGCTACCCGAGTAAAGGCCCCAGCTGTCCGGGCCATCCTCACCGAGGTGAACATCAGATGCCATCAGCATCACATGGCAGCAAGGTAGCAAGTGAAATACACAGTAGATTCCACTGAAATACAAAGATACCCTGTGCTGATGAAAACACATTACCATAGTTTATGTCACAGGAGGTTACAGTGAATTTTTACCTATGCACCTAGCTAGAGAGCACTCTAGCACTCCCAGTAGAGTCCCAGGCCATACCCCAGCCAGGATCTCACCCTACTATTGTGGTTTCTTGTGCTCACTCTTGAATTTCATGCAAGTGGAATGCATCAGTTTTTACTCTTGAGTTTGACTTCTTTGGCTCAATAATATGTAAATCAAGTTTTGCTATCAAGGTTATGCTGGCCTCACGGGTTGAGTTGGAAAGTATTCCTTCTTTATCTATTTCTTGAGAAATTTTATGCAAAATTGGCTTTATTTTTAAAAATTTATTTTTTAGAATTAAGGTTTTACAATTCATTTAAGAAGATATTAGGGTAGGTATTTTCTTGTGTATGAAGATTTCAAACTATGGATTTTCTTTCATAGGTATCAGATAATACATACGCTCATGTCTGAGTCAGTTTTTTAAGTAGTGCTTTTCAGGGAGTATGATCATCTAAGTTATTAAATTTATTGCAATGAAATTGTGCATAATGTCCACTTAATGTCTATAGACTTTTTAGTCATACAATCTTTTCCATTGCTAAAATTGTTAATCTGTGTTTTCTCTTTGTGTATAGTCATTATCCATTTTATGAATCTTTTTCAAAAAACTGCATGTTGGTTGTGTTGGTTTTCTCCATCATACATTCCCATTTTGTTAATTTCTGCTTCTTTTTATTATTTCCATCCTTCTACAGAAAGAATTTAATCTTGTTTTTAGCTTCTTGAAATTGAAGTTTAAATCATTAATTTCACCATCTTTATTTCTAATGTATGTATTTAAAGTTGTAAATTTCCCTCTATACACTATTTTAAATGTATTCCACAAATTTATATATCATTTTTATTATCACTTAGATAAAAGTCTACTTTTCCATATCTTTGACTTACGAATTATTCATTTTTAATTTTTTTGAAATGTTATTGTTAGTACCTAGTTCCAGTACATAATGATTATTGGGAAAGCTGGTACCTGTACATAATACACATTTTAAAACTTTTTGCCTATGTGTGCACATGTAAGTACATCTATGATTACGTGTGTAAGTATATAAATTCCCCCAAATACTACTTTCAAATTTGTACCCTCAAAGTTTGTCTCTAATAAAAATCGTGTTTGGAGGTTTGAATATTTACCCTATCCAAAAATCTTTTGCTTCTAAATGTATAGCCCGTTCACACTTAGTGTAATTACTGATATACTGATTTAAGTGTATAAGCATTCTATTTATTTCTTGTTTCATCTGTTATTTTTTTCTTTCTATTAGAACAAAAATTATTATTCTATATTTTTCTTCTTTATTAGCTTGCTGATTAGTCTTTTGTTATTCTTTTTACCATATTAATTTTGGAAGGATATTTTAGATAGGTAGAAAATTCTAGTGAAATCAAAGGAAAATGCTCAAAAGTAAAGAACAACTGGGATGAGGAAAAAAAGAAGGGGAAATTCATGTTATATGTATATACAGTATAGCTAACACAGTTGTACTACTGACTTCTATCATTTTATTGAAAGGAACAGTTAATGATTAATTATTTGACCAATCTTGCATGTCTATATTTGTTTTCCTGAGTAACCACTTTGAAGAAATCAAATGTAATACAACAACCATTGTTAATTTCCTTTCACCTTGTCTGAATTTCAGTATTGTTTGTATTGCTTTTGTGTTTTTTTTGTAAATGTGTGTTTGTTAATATGTTTTCATTCTTTTATTTTTTAAAATAAAAAATAAAGAAAATTATAGGTTGGCAATTATTTTATTTTTTGGAACAGTCAAGATATAACTCCACTGTCTTCTGGAATTTTTCTGCAATGTCTTCATCCCCGTTTTTACTGAAGAATCGGCTATCAGCCTTACCCCTATTCCTTTGAAACATTTTCTGATTACATTTGAAGTTTTCTATGTCTTTGGATTTCAACCTTTCAACTATAATGTCTCTAGATGTGGCTTGGAGTATTATCATACAGCTTCTTCAATCTATGGCTCAGTGTCTTTCACTGATTGTAGAAAATTCTCAGCAAACATCTGCACTTTTATTTCTTCTAAGTTCAGGCTGGATTCTGGCCTGAGGCAGGGACCAGATTGGTTTAGCACACAGCTGGCAGGGTACCTTCTGTGCGCTTGAACTCTAGCCAGACTTTTTAAAACGTAGATCTCAACTTTTCTTCTGTTTCTTGAATAGTCAGCTAATGAGTGGTAGCTCCAATATCTGAATCGCCTGGAGGTCTTTCTCTGTTTACTTTTCCTCTTCCTTTTTTTTTAGTTGACTTCAATTTCTAGCATATTTCCTAATTTTTACTGGGTACCAGACAGTCCATTTAGGAACTGGAGAGCTTCTGGATGGCCTTGGTCATCTCCCTCCTAAGGGCATAACACATTCCCATGACAGGTATGGAGATTGCATCAGGCCACCTTCAATTCTTCAGTGGCCCCTTACTCCTAGGCTATGGGCCTCCAACAAAAGGACAGAGCATTTCTAGGGAACCAAACCTTCTCAGGCCTTTCACACCAACCTTTATTTACCAGTGGTCTGTGGCTGTTGAAATATGTGTGCTACTCATTAGGTTCTGGCCACTGCTTCCCACAAGGCCCTGGGGTCTGCCTCTGGCTGTGTGTATTCAGGGAAGACCGTGGCACTCCCTGTCCCCTGTGGTTTTTCTCTTTCCTAAAAGTTTGCTTCTCAAGTCCAACCTCTAAGCCCCACAGGACTGGGCTTTCTGCTAGGACTACATACCCTTGAGCTGTGAAGCAGAAAGTGCCCACAGGGAAAAAACCATGGCAAACTCGAAGCTCACATCTAAGCCACATTGGGTGCTTGCTGCTCTGTGGAGGCAGATGTCTTATCTATTCTGATAAACTTTTAATCTCCTTCTCTCCCTCTCCAGTACTAGGAATCAAACACAAGGGCATTCTTTCCAGCCTTTTATATTTTCATACAGGGTCTAGTTAAATTTCCAGGACTAGCCTTGCACTTCTGATCCACCTGCCTCAGCTTCCCAAGTAATAGGGATTACATGTGCCATCTTACCCAGCTTTTTCTTTCTTTAACAAGGGCACTGTTGTAGTCAGGGTTTACATAGGAAAAGATTAAATACAGGACACATAATTTACAGGGTTATTTTATAATAGTCACAGAAAGAGTCAAATGCAAGAGTGCAGAAGATCTGTCGACACCCTGGAGACCCAAAGAATCCAGCTGAGGGCCTAGATTCCATGGCAATGTCCTGTATGAGTCCAGCTGGAGGCCTAGAGCCCATGACAATGTCTCATTGAGTCTGTACCAAGGATCTCTTCTGGGAAGGCCCAAAGGTCAGTGGTAGAAGCTACAAAGTCTGCACCAATAAGATGAAAGATCTGTGCCAGGAGGCTGAGGGATCTGCACTGGAGCCAGGAAGTGATGCTCAAGGTAAGGACCAGAGCTTCCCCAAAGAAAACCACAGCAATCCTCAGTGACAGCGAGGTGCCAAGCTCCTCTGAGGATGAAAGAGCCAAGGCCATATCAAGAAAACCAGTGTGACAAGCTTCTCCACGAGAATCAACAGCACACTAGCTTCCCCTCCAGTTCTGTTTTTGTGCTGTTGACAACAACCCTCAGGTGGGCCCTCCACGCCCAGCACTGCGCTGATTCAGTGCAGCTGGGTGTTGCAAGTTGATCATTAATACTCCACAGGCATTATTCCAATAACACCTACTCTACTGTGGTCCAATAAGGTCTTTTGAAAGATGGTTTCTTATCAAGCAGAGGTTAACACTGGTGCCTAACCCAAGCAGGATGCTGGTCTACACAAGCTGACCAGCTTCCATCAGATCTGTGATCCTGCTCCAAACCTGAGGGCTTATGCATGGGGATGGACACAGGAAAAATTAACACAGGAAAAGTAGGAGGAAGAAAAAGATGTGCCTGGGTGTCTGTCCGGGGGTCAAATGATAAGGGTGCCTTCTCAGTTATGTGACTTTCACCCTCCCCACTAACTGTGAGAAGGAACACATCATAGTGAGAATCACTGCTACTGGAAAAACAGAAATGCAGGCTTCATTCACAAGGGTATGAGGTTCATGTGTGCTGTCCTGAAGCCGCTGCCCGGGCACACCTGGCTGGCCGCCTGCTCCTGCTCCTGGGCACATCTTCCTCACCGCAATTGAATTCTTGCTTCAGCTCAGATAGCTGCTTTCCCTTCCACCAACCAGACAAAATATTTACAGTCCGTGGACCTGAGAGAATTTGTCTTCTCTGCGAAGCCCTTATGGTCCCTTCAAATACCAGCACTGTCCTTCCTAAAACAGCCACAACCTTGAAACCTTTCCATTCAGGACAGTCTGTCATGGGCTGCTCTGTGGTGATGGGTGGCCTCGCCTCTCTCCAGCAGCTTGGGCAGAAGGGCCCCTTTTTGTATCCTTTGCCAATGCAGGAGTGTCTCACCTGCTACAAAGCACTTTTATATCCATCATCTCCCCTCTTTAGAACCACTGATCGCTCACCAGCGGCAGACACAAGCTTCATTTTATATGGGAGGAAACTATATACAAAGATGCTGAGGGGCGGTTTCAACCTGTGACCCTAACTCTCAATTCAGACCTTCTGCTCTTCCTGGAGTATTAAAAGGACCAGCACAGAGTAAGTTTGATGGGAAACTGAGCAATATAAAAATCCACTAAGCACCGTGACCCCACACATGAACACATATATATCCTGAAAACTTGCATTCTTTTCTACCCAAATGGGCCTATGATATATTTTTTAAATTTTAAATGATATCCAAGTGAAACCAGACTCCAATTTAAGCATGCCCAGACCTCGCTTTCACAGGTAGTCCAGGAGAGAACAGGTCTGGGGGTTCGGACAAGGCAGTGATTGGTAGCAGATCCACCCAGACACCAGCCAAAGGCACACCTGTGGGGCACAGCCTCTCCTGCAAGACGTCTCAAATCATCTCTTCCCTCCACAAACGGCAGCTGACTTGGGAGGGAAGCAAATGCTGCCAATAACTACAGCTCAAGTGTCTCGGGCTAAGCAGAAGTGAGTTTCTCAGGCTTAATTGTTTCTGCAGGACCTCTGTGACTCCTTGAAGTGTTCAGAGTCACAGTAATTTACATCCCCTCCAGGACCCGGTGTCAGCTACTTGTCCACAGAGAGGAAGGAGTTTGCAGCTATGCTGGCAGAGCACGAAACCACCTCTGTTCTCATCCAGAGAGTAAAGGCAAAGAAATATGTTTGCCCCCACCCCCCTTAACTCCCCCAAAAGCCATGAGCCACATTGACAGCTACCTAAGATGTCTGAATGAGGAATCCTTCAGCAGCTATGCAAACTCCCAGCACTCTAAGCTGCGATGGCTATGGCTGAAGGGCCACAGCTGCAGCTCAGAGTCGCTGATGCAGAGGTCACACCGTCACCTTAAAGAAAGCATTCATGTTGTCTTGGCTAGACACACACCACTGCGATGTTAAAACATGCAGATTTCACCACGTAAGAACTACAAAATTCAAACAGAAGCTCCTAGAGGGCAGGCATGGGCCAGCTTAAACTATCAAGCCAACAGGGACTTCAAACTGAAACTGCTACTTGAGTTATGTAACGTCAGTAGGGTTGATAGTAACCAGTGGCAAACTGGATGACTTGGTGCTGTGGAAGGAACAAGAATGTCAACAACATGTCCCTTGCAGCTTAGCACGTAGCGTGTGAGGCTGTAGGCAGTCTTCCCCAGAGTAGGGAGGCCTCTGGCTCCCACCTGAACCCCCACCCTCCAGCCCAGAGCCTTGCTGAAGCACAGGTGGGAAAGGCAAACTCCTCACTGGCATCTACCATGCTTGCCCACAACGTCTAAGTACCGAGCCATGAAGTGGAAGGGGAAAGCCCTCAGTTAATAATGAAGTCACACCTTCAATACTGAATTTTACCAGGCGGACAGTGGGGAATGGAGTGAGAGACATGCACAATCGGCTCATTGGAGGCACAGCCACATGGAAATGGGACTAAGAATGTCCTGTGTTATGCTGGGGTGGGGAAAGGAGGAAGGGAAACAGGGAAGAGGGGTGTATAAACTATGCCATGCCAGCAGGCTAGCTCAAAGTGGCCAGGACAGCCACCTAACAGGTCAGAGACTGTCTTTCTGTCAGTCTGTCATCCATCCATCCACCCCTCAAGTAGCTTCGGAGCATCTTGCATCCAAGGATGACTCCCAGCGGCCTTCAGTGACCGCGTCACTTTGGGACTGCCCTTCAGGCACACCCCCTGGATGGGACCCAGACTGATGGGCTTCATTTTAGATGCTAAAGGATTTTCTAAAGAAACCCACAAAATAAAGCAAAGGCATGGACCAGCCAGCCAGGCTTCTGTCCCAGTTTCCAAACGCTGATCACTCCCATCGCCTAGCAACAACCAGTACTGGGCTCCGGCTCTGCTCCGTTCTTGCCTCCCAGGCCATCACAACAGGGAAGAACCCCTCTGCTCAGGATGGGAAAGCCACAAGAGGATGCAGCTTTGCTCCACCACAACAAGGAGCAAAAGCTGCTGAGAACCTGTGAATATCGTAACTTGCTTGGGCCCATCAGAGAGCTGTGGTTACAGACAGTCAGGAGACACAAACTTCAAAAGGTGCTGGGCCCCTCTGCATTAGCCTTTTCCTAGCACTGTCTCTGAGATGGTTACTTACAGGGAGGAAAGACCAATTTTTGGTTCACCATTTGGGATCTCAGTCTCTGCTCAGTACCCTGTTGCTTTGGTCAGTGCCAGGGCAGCACATCCTGGTGGAGAGCAATGAGAGCAAAACCACGCCCCTCGTGGCCAGGAAGTGAGAGAAAGAGAAAGGGATCAGGCCCACTCTCTTTCAAGGGCAACCTCCAATGACCTGGAGACCTCCAATCCTTTAACACAGGCCTTCTGGGGGACACTTACTGAAAGTACCCCCCACCCCCAAGGAGAGATGGGCATGAAGTATTTCAGCTTTGGAAGAGCATACAAGGCAGCTGTCATGAAAGCAGCCAAAGAAAACAGCTTTGAATGGATTCTTCAAGCAGTGTGTACTGTCGGGGCAGGACAGATGCTCTTGACACAAGGGAAGCGCGTTGACCTTTAAGCTGTCTCCTGCTGGATGTTCCTGAGAAAGATTGGTCCATTTATTGGATTCTGTGTCATTAAAGTAGAATTCTTAAAGCACTTGGGGGAGAAGAAGAAAACCATCCCCTTCCCAAATCCAGAAACAGATCCACACCCACAAGAGGAGCAGAAAGGCCAACTGGTAGGGGGGAAGCAGAATCCATCCAGCTCCAGCCATTGGCCCTGGGGGAAGGGCCCAAGCAAAGGCTTCAGATCATAAGATGGGTGTGGGGGTCAGGGAATTCCCTGCCCCACCACATGCATCGCAAGATGCTAATTGTGGCCACCCTCCCACGCCCAGTCCCTGCACAGGTACCCTGTGTGCTAGAATGATAGCCACCTTCCCTAAGATAGGTGGGAGCACTGGCCCAGGTAAGGACCCTTCATGGACACAGAGCAAGGGCAGGAAACCCTCTCTAGCCTGAGACCTCCTACAGATCCTCAGACAGGTCATATGAGCTCCCACATGGAAGGAGCAGGATTATAGCGTGTGCTGCTATGCCTGGCTACGTTGTTCATTTTGCTCAAGATTGTTGTGGCTATTGGGGGTCTTTTGTGGTTCCACATGAATTTTAAGGGCTTCCCTCTATTTTCGTAGCATTGGTATTCCAAGGGATTGCATTGATTCTGCAGCTTACTTTGCACAGTTCTGTTTTATTTTACTCTTGTGTCTCTTTCTGAATAATTTCTGTTCTCTCTCCAAGCTCACGCTTGCTTTTCTTGGCTGTGTCTACTGGGCTATTGACCCTGTTGATGGAATTGCTCACCTGTGGTATTATGTTTTTTCATTTCTAGCATTTTCATGTGACTACTATTATAACTCCCTTCTCTCCCCTGAAAATTCTCATGTGTCCACATAGTTATCCACTTTTTCCACTGAATCTTTATGGGTAGAATACATTTTAAAGTTCTTGTCCACTAGTTCCTACTTGGTCATCTTTGGGTCTGCTTCTACTGACAGCTTTATCTTCTGACAATACGATGTTTTCTTTTGTTTTAGTAAAAAAAGAACATTGTGCCTAGGAAACTGAAGAGACTGAGGTGCATATGCTTAGCAAGGAGCAAACCTGTTCTTCAGGGCCCTCATGAGGCAATCTGGCCTCACTTCCTCAGCCCACGGGGTGGGTTTGGTGGTTCTACACAACTGCAGGCTCTGTGTTCACAGTAATAAGGAGTTAATATCCAGAATATTTAAGATACTCAACAGCAAAATCCCCCAAGTAATCCAGCTTTAAAATGGGCAAAAGACCTGGCTGTCTCAGAAGAAAATGTACAAATGGGACATCTGAGTGCTTGCCTAACATGGGTGACATCCTGGGTCACCCTCAGCAGTGCACACACTGAGTATACATATATGAAAAAAAATGCTAGACATCAGGGAAAGCAAATTGAGACCCCAGTGAGACTCCATCTCCCCCTGGTTAGAATGAGACTGCTTATCCAAAAGACCAAGCTATCAGATGTTGGTGAGGATGTGGAGAAAGAGCAAATCCTCACACACTGCTGGTAGAAGCATACATGAACGCAGTCATTATCAACAACAGTATGGAGCTCCTCAAAAAACTAAAAACAGAAATATAACAGGACCGAGTAATACAAGAAGGTTCCCCAAGAAAGAGATGAGGAACCTCGACCCCCACCCCCACCATCCACAGACCGGCGCCGCGTGAACTAGAGCAACAGCGATCGGCAGCCTCCAGCTCCTGAACCCGATCAGCTCGGAGACGGCTATAACCAGGATTTGTTGGAGGAAGTAGAGCAGAGGAAACTCAGAGAACGAGCTACTGGGACAGATTGCGTCAATCTGGGCAGCGTTCCAGGATCCCGCTCAGAGCCCCGCCCCCGCAGCCAGCGCTGCGCAAACTGGAGCGGCTGCGATCGGCGGGATTGCTGAGTCAGGAAAAAGCTCGATTCACGGAGATACATCTGAACGGCATTCCTGCCTGCAGGATCCCAGGGTGAGTTGAGTGGGCGCTCTAACTGGTTTTTCCTGAGTCAGGAAGAAGCTCTGCCCAGCGAGTGACATCAAAGCAGCTTAAGGACTGCAGGATCTCCCAGGTAGGAAGAGCTAGCTAGGCGCCCCTAGGGGATTTGTGAGGGGGGAAGGAGCTCCACCCAGGGAGGAAAACCTGAGTGGCCTGTCTGCAAGACGCCTGGGGTGGCGACCTGTTTATACACCCCAGCCAGGTCTTGGGGTAGGGAGTAGAAGCGGAAATCTCAGCAGACAGCTTAAGGAACATTCTCCCAAAGAGAAGGAATCATTGGAGCAGCCTCTGCAGCAGACCTTTGCCTGCTGAACTGCCTGGGGAATTTATAGCTCCACATTTTGAATCTGATACCCAAAAATGGGAAAACAGAGGAACAAAATGCAGTCTCAAAACTCAACCCCACCCAGAACAAGTTTTGAATGTGAGGATACAGGGGAACCAGGAAAT
>PVLD010009585.1:0-76208 GCA_004027595.1 Dinomys branickii
AGCTGGCTGCCAAGGCCAAGCTCACTGAGCAAATCTTCAATGAGGCTCCAGGGATCCACTGTAACCCAGTGCAGGGCGCTATGTACTCCTTCCCTCGCGTGCAGCTGCCTCCGCGGGCAGTGCATCGTGCTCAGGTCTGGTGGGCTGGTGAGTCAGCCTGGGGTAGGGTGAGCACTAGGGTGAGCATGGCGCCCTGACTGCCCTTTGTAATACCAGGAGCTTGGTGTGGCCCCAGATATGTTCTTCTGCATGTGCCTTCTGGAAGAGACTGGCATCTGTGTGGTGCCTGGGAGTGGCTTTGGGCAACAAGAAGGCACCTACCATTTCCGGTGAGGCCCAGCCTACACAGCCCCTCCCCAAGCCCGGCCTTTGCCCTTTGGCTCATCACCCACCCTTTCAGAATGACCATTCTGCCCCCGATGGAGAAGCTGCGGGTGCTGTTGGAGAAGTTGCGCCGTTTCCATGCCAAGTTCACCCTCGAGTATTCCTAAGGCAGCTCCTGGAGCCAGGCTGGGCCACTGCAGACTGTGCCTAGAGGTCTCTGGAGCCCTTGGGACTTAACCATCAGGGACTTAACACCTGCTTTTGCAGCTCCCAAATAAAGCTGGGTGCCAGTCTGACTCTGGAGACTGTGTACTGCTACATGGTCAACCCTGCCTGAGGAACACTAGGTCCACCCTTCAGGAGGAGTGGGCAAAGAGGACTCCCACAAGGGGGCTTTCACAGCTGGGGTCTATCTGTTAGTCCTAGAGACACTGCCTTGCTGGGCTGGGTCTCCAGTGGTTTGTGGTTTATAGACACTGATCATCCACCTAAAAATCAGAAGAGGCCAGAGATACAACTCAGTGGCATAGCACCTGCCTCGCAAGCATGAGATCCTGAGTTCAATTCCCAGCACAAAAAACCCCCCAAAAACTGAAGGGCTGGAGATGTAGGTTCCTGGGTTCAATCTTCTAACACTGGGGAAAAAAGAAAAATGAAAAAATCGGGTGACCTTATCAAGAAGGAATGTGAAGGCAGGCTCCTGGGTCAGCAGAGCCTCAGGGAAAGGAGGCTTGACTGACTCACAGAGGCCTGGGTCCCAGAGGTGCACACCAGGAGCAGCTTGCTCTCCTGCAGAAGATAGAGGAAGACGCACTCCTCATCCTAGCCCTTCCTGTGCTCACTGCAGGAGGCAGCTGGTTACACGGGGTGACCCAAATTGGGAGTGACGGTGGACATGAGACACCCTGCCCAGCTGGGTGTGGCAGGCGCAGGGGGAGGCTCTTCAGCACATGCACCCCCTGGCTGGGAAGTGTGGAGAGGACTGACAGAAGGGCGTCTCGGGGGGACCCACCATTTTTGCCCCAAAACGGGTGAGTGTCTGCTTGGTGCATTCCAACTGCAGTGTTCCTCTGAGGCAGATAGGGAAATCCCTATCTTATGCATGAGAAAACTTGGCCAGGAAAATGTCTGGAAGTGACAGAACACCCTCTCAAGGTAGCTCAGCAGCCAGGAACTGTGCTGGATCTCTTCCTGCAGCAACACAGCTAGCCAAGTATCCTTCACCATTCAAGATACCTCAGTTTTTAACCCAAGGCCTCACTTTACAGCCCCATCCTGGCCTTGGGGTCCTCAGAGATCACAGCTCTGGGCAGGACGGGGTACACAAGGGGATCCCTGGCAGGGCAGGTCCTGAGTAGGCTTTATCCTTGCCATGGGCCCGGGGCGCGTCACGGGCCTGGCTGTGTCCTTCACACATGCCCTTCACACTCCCCGCTTCCGTTGCCCTTTGTGGCCACTGCCTTGGGGAGGAGGCTGAGCCCACACGTACAGCAAAGAGCGGGGAGGGCCCACGAGTAGACAGGCTGACTCTTCCGCAGGGGCTGGACGCCGGGAAGCAGGCCTGAGCGAGTCTGAGAGCCCAGGGGCGGGAAGCCAGCCCATTGAGCAATCAGGTGCGCTATTCCCATGTTGGATACCAGCGGTCTCTGTCCTTGAAGGACTGTTGGCGTCCGTGCCAGGGGGCGCCCGAGAGCTGGCGATGCAACGCTCTAGGCCCGCCAGCGACTCAGTGACCCTCGCAGCCTTCCGGCGCTAGGGCGCGTGCGCGAACATCTCCTGGACCAACTCTTGATTCCGGACTCTGGAGAACTGAACGCCGCCAGGGGAGAAGGACGCCGGGACCTACAGCGCCTGTCTGGCAGAGCACAACAATCCGCCCTTCGGTTTGTCCCTAGCCTCGGCTCTTTTGCGGCGTTGATACCAACAATATTCCAGCACTTGAGTCGTTCGCCAGCGGTCCAGCCGTAACCCCGTGCGGATGGCCTCGCACCCCATCATACCCCACAGAGCCCACACTGCCTGACGTTGGCCATGCACGCGAAGCTGCTGTCACTGGCCGGTCTCTACCTGGTGCAGGGCCTACCTTATGGGCTGCAGTCTGGCCTGCTGCCTCTTCTGATGCGGGCCCGCGGCCTCTCCCTTGCGCGTGTAGGGCTGACCAAGGGGCTATATGCACCGTGGCTCTTCAAGCTGGCATGGGCGCCAATGGTCGACAGGCGGGGTTCCCCGCGGACCTGGCTGGCGCTCAGCACAGCGGCGCTGGGCCTGGTGTGTGTGTTGCTAGCCGCGCTGCCTCCCGTCCCTTCTGGCCAGGCCGGGCTGCCCGCCAGCGTGGTGGGCCTGCTACTGCTACTGAACTTGGGCGCGGCTGTGCAGGATGTGGCCCTGGACACACTGGCCATGCAGCTTCTGGAGCCAGCCGAGTTGGGACCCGGCAACACTGTGCAGGTGGTCGCCTACAAGCTGGGATCGGCGCTGGCTGGGGGCGGGCTGCTGGCCCTCCTTCCCAGTCTTTCTTGGCCACTGCTCTTTCTACTCCTGGCTGCCACCTACTGGCTAGCCGCTGCCCTGGCCTGGGCTGCACCAGCCCTGCACCGGCTGCCCTGGCCTCGGCCCTCAGAGCACACCCCACACCGTCTGCAGGATTTGCTGGCTGTGCCTGGGACCCTGTGGACAGCAGGCTTTGTGCTCACCTACAAGCTTGGTGAGTGAGGTCTCGTGTCAGGCAACGGCAGTGCTGGGGCCCCAGGAGCTCTGGCACCCACTTAGGGGGTCACCCTTTCTGGGGTATGACCTGCCAGCTGGGGCCCAGCCCCAGTGATGAGGGCTCTGCCGCCTGCTCCTGCCCCTTGTCTTCTCTCAGCTCTGGCCACGGCGCTTTAGGTTGCTCAGGTGTTGCTTCATGCTGACCATGGACTCAGCACCTGTGGCTCAGGAAGGTGGAGGCAGGGCAGGGGCGTGGCTGGTTGAGCACAACTAAGCCCTCGGTGGGGAGAGGGGAGGCAGGGATGGTATGGGGCCGACCCCTGCTCATAGTTTCCTGCAGGTGAGCAGGGTGCCAGCAGCCTGTTTCCGCTCCTCCTGTTGGACCGTGGTACTTCTGCCTCTGAGCTGGGGCTGTGGAGTGGCTTGGGTGCAATGGCCTGCTCCATTGCTGGCTCTTCCTTGGGCGGGGCCCTGACCAGGCACTGGTAAGCCTTCCCCAGCCCACCCTCTCCCCTCATCCTTGGCCCTATCTGGAATCCTCTGACCTGCCATCTCCCCACTCCCACCCCAGGCAGCTGCTGCCTTTGCTGAAGTTAGCGCTGCAACTTCGCCTTGGAGGCCTGGCCTGCCAAACTGCCCTGCTCTTCCACCTGGACACTCCAGGGGCCAGTTTGGGCCCTGGCACTGTGCTGAGAGGTGAGGGGCTGGCCTGGGGGAGACAGTGACCAGGAGGCCTGGGCCCTGCTAACCTCTGCCCTCCTAGGGGCGGCATTGCTGAGCCTGTGTCTACAGCACTTCCTGGGGGGCCTGGTCACCACCACCACCTTCACTGTGATGATGCACTGCAGTCAGCTGGCACCCAGAGCCCTACAGGTGAGGGGATGTGGTAGACAGCCAGAGGCTGCAGGGCTGGAGAGCCAGTAGACCCTGACACCTTCCCCCAACCCCCAGGCCACACACTACAGCCTCATGGCCACGCTGGAGCTGTTGGGGAAGCTGTTGTCCGGCACCCTGGCTGGAGTGCTGGCTGATGGCCTGGGTCCAAATCCCTGCTTTGGTGTCTTTCTTGCGCTCTCAGCCCTGCCCCTTCTGGTCCTGAACCTAGCACCTAGCACCTAGCACCTTGGGCAGAGCTGAGCAGCAGGACTGTCAAGTGAGGTAGCCCATGGCTAATGCTTGTCTTGAACATATGATGTAGTGGTCCTAAGGCTGACAGCGGCCTCCTTTGAAAGCAGAGCCCATAAAATGACTTGAACACATTTATTCTGCACATATAGCCTCCTTGTTTTTGCACAGTTGGGACCATTATGACCACATGGCCCAGCCTAGTGTCTCCTTGTGGGGAAGCATCTTCCTAGGAGAGCAGTCACGGGCCTGCCGACAGGAGCTCCTCTGTGGCCAGGCGCATCAGGGCATGGAAATTCAGATGCAGATACTTTCTCCAGAAGCGCTGGTCTCGCCCGAATACCTGGGCTGGGTAACAGGGGCTTCCTACAGCGGGACAGAGACACAGGCCTGAAGATGCTGGGCTGGTTCCAGCCCCTGGCTCCCTGTTTGCCTCAGCCAGCCCCAGGGGCCCTCACCGATGCCATGGAAGATTCGGGCAATAGCCCTGCCTGAGAATCTCTCCTCTGGCCTCAGGGACAGGAGCTGGCGGATGTCATGGCGGACCTGGTCCTCCCAGTCCTGGAGCTGTGGGTGAGTGGGCACATGACTCGGCATGTCCATGGTACCATGTCCCACACAGCCCAGCCCCAGGCCTGCCCAGGAAACCTTGAGTCAGGCCGAGTGGGGCCCAAACGGTGGGGATCAGGTGTGGGTATAAAGGTTGTCTTCCCTAGGGACCACCCGCAGGGGTGGCACTCACCTGGGCCTGCCCAGGCTCTGGGCTCTGCTTGTCCTTCACATCCCCCTCTTCCTCCTCCTCTTCTTCCTCAAAGTAGTGATTGAGCAGGGACTTCAGCTGGGCACTGTGCTCTTCATCAGGCTGCTCTAGGCAGGGCCCGCAGCTGGGGAAGGCCACACTGGAGCAGGACAGGCATATCAGAGATACCTGTGGGGCCAGCTGGGTGGCCCTAGACCTTGCCCGCCTCCTCCCCACCTGTGAAAAGCCTGGAACATTCGGCGCAGATGGGCCAGGGCCTTGCGCTCACGGGTCTGCACACAGCTATACAGAAAGTCGCAGACCTGGTCTCGCTCCTCAGCTGTCAAGTCCCCAGGACTGCGCAGGTGGAAGGCCAGTTCCCCAAACTCCACAAGCACTCCGGTACGCTGCAGCACACCTGCCAGGAAGTGTATCAGTCACAGGCACCAGATGGGAAACACAACCTAGGGTGGGGCAGAGGTGGCACACCTGTTCTGGCCTCTCGGTCCCACTGTAGCTGGTGGAGGGCCCGCCGCACGGGGCGCAGCTCCCAGCCCATCGAGTCCACCAGCTCCACCACATTGAACTCCATGGAACAGCTGCCCTGGCTTGTGTTCTCAGGTGGCCACCGGGCCCAGCATGCAGCCACAGGCGGACACCTGTACCCAGGGGGAAAGGGACATGTGGCCAGCCGCCCTGGTCTTTTGTCCTTATCCCCAACCTAAGGTGGGTAATGCTCACCTGTGGGCCAGGGCCTGGAGCTGGTTGGTGCCCCCAGGGCAGTACAGACGGCAGTGGGCATAGGTAGCTGGCAGTAGCTCAAGCCAATGTTGTGGGTGAAGCTCCAGGTAGCACAGCAGAGTCTCAATGGCTGAAGAGAAGAGGTGGGTCAGGGGGTGCGGGAGTAGCCTCTCCACACACCCCACATCCTCCGACCCTCACCCTCTTCTGGCATGTCCAGGGCCTGCACTGTTGGCTGCACTGGGAATGCCCGCTCATGTCCTGAGCAGGCCCGACCCTGTCCAAAGCCTGCTGGGCAGCCGCCATGTTGCTTGGCTTCTGGAGGTGGGGACTGAGCTGCAGGCCTTGTCCCACTGTTGCCTCCTTCCTGCCCTTCCTGCTGGGTGCAGGTGCAGGGCGGGAAGACATACTGCATCAGCTTCTTCACGGCCAGGAAGTCAGCACCGTCTGCATGCACGTGTCTGCGCAGCTCTCGAAGGTCCTCACCCTGCAGTAGGGCGGTTATGAGTGTGTGGCCAGATGACGAAAGGGGGAGGGGACAGTGAGACACTAACCTGGGGCTGTAGAAAGAGATGGCAGTGGGCAGGCAGCCCATCACGCCCAGCACGACCCACACCCTGGACGTAGTTCTCAAAGCTTGGGGGCAGCCCCAGGTGCAGCACAGCCCGCACGTCTGGCCGGTCCAGTCCCATCCCAAAGGCCACTGTGGCCACCACCACCCGTAGCTGGCCCTTCATGAAGGCCTGCTGCACTCTCTGTCGCTCCCGGGTGCACATGCCAGCATGGTAAGCTTCAGCCACAGCAGCAGGGCCACGACCTTTGGGGAAGTTGGTGGGACCAGAGCGTGTGTGTGCAGGGTAGTCCTTGGGAGACCCACCCTTGCCTGTGCTCACCTCTGAGCTTTGGGTCCTGAACTGCATACAGGTAGGTTCGGAGGAGTGCAGCAACCCTGTGTGTGTCCTCGCGTCGGTTACAGTAAACAATGATAGAGTCCAGGCTACGGAAACGGTCACCCTGCAGCAGTGTCACCAAAGCCTGGCAAGGAGCAGTTGTTGGCCCAGGCTGTGTGTTTCGGGTGTGGGGGGGTGCCCCATCCTGGCCCCTGGTGTGGACACACCTACCTGATCTGGGTCTCTATCCCTGGACACAGACAGGTACAAGTTGGCAGGGATGGCAGGTGCTTCTCTGGGGCTTAGTTCTTCGGCCACTCCCAGGTGGTGGGCCACATCACGGGCAGTACTACGTGTGGCTGTGGCTGTTAGGCCCAGGAAGCAGCGCACACCCATGCACTCCCGAAGCACCTGTAACAGGAGCAACGTGGTAGGAAGGCCATTTGACTCATATGGGCCTTGCCCCATCCATTCAAGCTGGCCCCACCCACCCACACTGGGCCCAAGTGGCTCACTTTGCAGATTCGCAGGTAGCAGGGGCGGAAGTTGTGTGACCACTCAGAGAGGCAGTGAGCCTCATCAATGCAGGCAAAGGCCACTGGGGGCAGCTGGGCAGCCGGAGGGAGGTGCACAGGGCTCCCAGAACCAGCCCCGACCAGCGCCTCAGGAGACAGCATCAGCACATACACCTGGGCTGCCCGCACCTGAAAGTAACAGGGTCAGGAGCACTGCCCAAGTTGTGTTCACCCTGCTCCCAGCCCACGGGGCACCCTTGACCTTCTGCAGGACGGATTCCCGCTGCTTCCTGGTCATGCCCGAATGGAGGCAGGCGGCCTTGAGACACCGGGGCAGGTGGGATAGCTGCAGACACAGGCAGTGGCGTCACAGCCCAGCCCTCTCCTGAACACTCCCAGAGCTGCCCACTCTGCAGGAAAGGCTCCAGATCCTGGGTCCCGGGGGAGAGATCCTGCACCAAGGACCTATAAGTCTGGGTCTTGGTGGTGGATGCTGACGTCAGGCTCTGTCACTCTGACATAGGGACCACCTGGGTACCCTGCAGCTCTCATGGGTTCAGGGAACAGGAAGCGGCCCGAGGATCTCACAGGCACCAGTTTTTAAGCCATCTGTATAGGTGGTAAGGGCCCCATTTACACACCTGATCATCCATGAGAGACAGGAGGGGAGAGATGACCAGTGTGAGGCAGGGGCTGTGCTGGGCGTACAGCAGGGCAGGAAGCTGGTAGCACAGGGACTTGCCAGCGCCTGTGGGCAGCACCAGCAATGTGGAGATGCCTGGGCAGGGGAAGAGGCAGCTGAAAGGCTCTGTGGCCCATCAATACCCAGCCCAGCCCTCAGACAGTCCCACTCACCAGATAGGATCCGCATGATTGTGAGCTCCTGCCCAGGACGGAAAGTTTTGTGCCCAAGCTGCTCCAAGGCCTGGAATACCTCAGCTGGTGTCTCTGTGGACACAGGTATTGGTCATCACAGTTCCTGAGTCTCCCCAGCCCTTGAAGACTCACCTGCTATCTGACCACAGGGTCCTGGTGGGTAGAGAGGTAGCACTGAGGGGACTGTGTTCGGTTTCAGTAGCTCAGGCCCAGCAGGCTCTGTGTCCTTTCCTGCAGGGGCAGACCAGAAAGGGTGACGTGGGGACCACAACCTCAGCCAAGACCAGCCTGGAACCACAGTGACAGGCCATAGTCACCCTCCTCCCGCACTCACTGGGGAGGTGGCAACAAGCAGCGTCTACCCTCTGGGTTACTTCCTCCAAAGTAGGGAAGGACTGCATGACGTCTTTGTTCTCATCACCTTCCTTCTGGGGGGTCCGGGTGGGCCCTAGACCAGGGGTAGAAGCCTAGTAGCGCCTTTCACTCCCCAAGAGTGTGGTGCCCTTATTGCCCAGCATCATCCCGCCCCTCACCCCAGATAGAGGCCTACCTAGCTGAGGGCACTGAGATTTCCAGTGGCCAAACTGCCCACACTGGAAACAAGACTTCTCGGACACGGCTCTGGGCCCACCACCCCCAAAATGCTCTCTCTTCTTCTGCCATTTCTGCTTCCATGCCTGGGAAGGGTCCACAAGGGAGAATCACGTGGGAAGAAGACAGAAAGGGGGCAAAGGGATGCCCATCCTGACCCACCCTGCTGGTCTCACCTGGTTTCGGAGGAGCCTGCCTCGAAGGGCCCCACCCCGCACATAGCGTTTCCGCTTCAGATTGAGCCGAATGTAGTTACCCTTATCCAGGCTGGCTGGCTGGGGGTGGGGTATGCTCTCAGCCTTCCCTGCCTCCACTGGCCTTGAAGTGCCACTGCAGAGCTGAGGAGGCTGGGCCTGTACAGCACCCCCTGCTGGGTCCTCCTCAAGGGGAGCAGCCCCAGCACCCCCAGTCGGCAGTCTTGCTTGGTTGTCTCCTTGAGCCTGCACAGGACTGCTGCCCTTCTCTTTAGTCCACTTTCGCTTCTTGCCTCTGTGGCTGCTGAGCTGAGGACTCTCCGCACGGGTTCGTGCTGCCTGTGGCACCGGAGCATCTGGGTCTTGAGATGGTGCCCCAGGGCAGGTTTTGGAGACAGAGACGGGCAATTCTCCTGGGGTCACAGGTTGAGACTTCTTTGCAACCAACGGCTCAGAGGCCTGCAGAAAGTCTAAGGCTCCGCCGTGACACCGCTGTAGCCAGTCAGGGTCCAAGGAGCCCAGCCGAAGCCTCAGGGACGCCTGAAGCTGCTGCGGTCGGCCTGGCCGCGGTCGGGGCTCAAAAGGCTTGGGAAGTGCATCGCTGAGTTCTTCTGGAGAGGCAGGAGAAGGCCCTGGGGCGAGTGGCTTTAGGGTGGGCATCTTGGACAAGAGTCTACCTGGACGCTGGCACCTGTGGTCCAGGGCTGCATCAGCCTGGCAGAGGAGGTCAAAATAGTACTGGAGACTCAGGTCCCTGGGCTGCTGCAGACTCAGAGACTTGCCTGAGTCCTCACCCTCAGTGTTAGAGCAGGGCAAGAAGCTGGGACAGGAGGGAAGCTGAGGCGGAGGCTGCTCCGGGGCACCTCCCAGGAGTCAGGCCCTGGTTCGCACAGGGGGTAATGCCTGAGTGAACCGGCAGGTGGAAGGTGGTCAGAAAGAGACACCCGGTGAACCCATGAGCCAAGAGGGCCGCTTTGGGCCCCATGTGGACGCACAGTAGCCTACTTCCACCCCTCACCTGTAAGGTGACCTTCAGGTTGGCCTTAAGTCTCTTCCCATAGTCTGGTGCAGATCCCTGGGGGCTCAGCACTGGAGTGGGCTGTGGACTCTGCGCTGCAGCCCGATTCAGGTGCGATCCCCAGCAGCCAGCCTCTGGAGCCTGCAGAAGACAGTTAACAACCCAGAACAGAGAAAGGGTGGCCTGGAATAGACGAGCCTCCCCTGCTTGACCATCAGGACCGTCTGACTCTTCCCTCCACTGCCCTGTGCTTCCAAGTTCTGCACCCACGCGGGCTCGGCTGTGATTGCCCTTGACTGCTGCCATTTGGCCTCGCGATAAGCTACCAGGACGCTGGGGTTCCGGGCGTGGGTACCTCCTGGGTTGAGGCGGGGAGCGACGGGCTGTGGCTGCAGGGCTCCCTGGCCCTCTGGCACGTAGTCTGCTTCAGGGCACGATACTTGCGGTAGAGAGCTAGGGGAGCAGGAGGGAGTCTGAGCCAAGGCGGAGCGCGCTGCCCCCCGCCCCCCGTTACCCCTGCTTCAGCCATCCCGGCAGTGCCAAGGCGCTCACCACGGGTCTCCTCGGGCGCCGCCTGCACGTCCTCCTGCGAAGGGAGCACGTCAGCCGGAGGCCGGGGCTTTAGACGCCAACCCCACCCGCGCCGGTGGCCCCGCACCTGGCCAGGCCGCCGCCCGTGCTGCCGCGCGAACGCCCGCTCCCACGCCTGCAGGCGCGCCCGCAAGTTCCACAGCTGCTCCATAGCGTCCATGTCGCGCGCCCGCGAATCTCCCGCCGCTGGGGCGGCTTCCGGAAGCCAGTCAATGGGAGCAAGCGACGCGTACAGGGCCGGGCGGTCCCGGGCCGGGCGGCCAATCTGCGGGGCCCTGGAGGAACAGCCAATGGGAGGTGCAGCATCATCGCGCCGCGCCGAGTTGCCGGGCTGGACCGACTGGGGGTAGAGGCGGGGCCGGCGGCATCGGCGGCTGCTGCGGGGCAGGTGAGTGCGGAACGTTGGGCTGCTTATCAGGGCCGCCGAGGGCGGGGCGTTTGGCCTCGGGCGGCCTCAGGGCAAAAACAGGGCCGGAGGTGGGAGGCCGGGGGCGGGAGCCGGGCAGGGCCGCTGCGGCGCGGACGGAGGAGCTGGCCCGCCTGGTGGGGGAGGAGCATCGGGCTTAGGCCTCCGGCTGGGGCCTAAAAGCCTGGTGGGGGCGTCCGCGCGACTAGCGGCACCGGGGCCGCGGCTTTCCCAAGGGCCGCGCATCGGGTGTGGGCGTCGCCCAGAGGCACCTCATTTAGCACCCAGGCCGGGGATTTTCATTTCCTCTCGTGACAGGTGCTCGGTGAGTCTGTCCTGTGTGCGATGTCTGCGGCGTACTCACGAGATTTGAGCTTGGCCGAGCCAGGCCGAGGGTGGGTGTCTGGGGTTTCCCAGGAACCGGTGACATAAGGACTTGGCTGTGCGTGACAAGGTCAGCAAGCGCAGGGGCCCTACAGCCAAGCTGACCCCGCCCCCTTCCGTGGCCCGTGACCTTGGGCAAACCCTAGGCCTTAGTTTTCCAGCCTGTCCGAGGGGGATGATGGTGCTGTAGTTCCTTGGTGCACAGGAAGTCTGCTAAAATCAGCAGCGGGGCTGATCCCCTGTGTCGCAGATATCCTGGAGGCCTCAAGGGTGGTTTGTGTGCGTCTTCTCGGTTTGGATGCTGCTTTGGCAGCCGTCTCTGACTCTTCTGAGGAATCCCTGGCCTGGGCCCTGAATCCCGTGGATATAAGACTTGGTCTCTCTCCACGTTGGTCCCTCAGGGAAAAGAGAGAGGACTAGGCAGGTGGAAAGGACCACTGAAGGTGAGAGGCTTTTTCTTAGGGGTTTTTATGCCTGGTGACATCCTGGAAAACAGTAATTAACTGTAGGGCTCACATTGCTCTCATAGGTCGTGTTGTCTGGATTCTCTTTCCTGGGTTCTGCTCCTTTTCTTATCGGCCCTGGTGCTTATTAAGCTGTGTCTGTACTTCGCGGATTCCAAGGACAGCCCTTGAGCACATCTGGGAGGAGGGCGAGAGAGGGAGACGATGTGGCTGCTGGCCTCTGGGAATACACTTCTTCTAGGCTTGGTGGAAGTCTGAGGGTTAGGACCGGGCTTTACTCTACTTTTGAGAAGGATTTCTGAAGCAACTTTGTGATTTGGAAAGCCTGAAGTACCAATGGGAGACCCTGCAGAGCGACCACCTTCTGTCAGAAGCACACACAAACAAGCAGGTTATTGATGGTGCCATTCTATTTATGTACTGCTTGATGATTTGTTTTCCTAAAGAAGCCGCATGCTTTGGAGGTCGGTGATTGGGGGATGGCCTTGTCCCTTGTCAACTGGGCCCATCTAAGAGGTGCTCCTCTGTACCACTATCCTCCACTGACTGGCAACTCCATGCCGGGCACCATGTTGGGCCTTCTCACCACTGGTATATGGAGGGGGCCTGTGGTGGCTTAGGGTGGATCTTCTCCACTGAAAGCCCATCTCCTGCAGGTGGCTGCCTGCCCAGCTCAGCGCCATGCACACGCTTGTGTTCCTGAGTATGCGGCAGGTGCTCCAGTGCCAGTCAGCTGCCTGCCAGGCCTTACCCCTGCTGCCCCGAGAGCTCTTCCCCCTGCTCTTCAAGGTGGCCTTCATGGACAGGAAGACAGTTGTACTGCGTGAGCTGGTGTACACGTGGCCCTTCCCACTGCTCAGCTTCCAGCAGCTGCTGCAGGAGTGTGCCCACTGCAGCCGGGCCCTGCTGCAGGAGCGGCCCAGCACTGAGAGCATGCAGGCTGTGATCCTGGGGTTGACTGCCCGGCTGCACACCCCAGAGGGTGAGGCTGGCACACAACCCTTTTGCAGGTATGGGCTTACCTGAGGGGCCCTTTAGCTTGGGAGTACAAGGAGGGAGGGTCCCCAAAGAAGGTTCTAGGCTGGGCTCCTGGGGTTGGTGAGAGTTAAGCATGGGAGCAGGTATATTGCCTCTATCCCAAGGGGCTGGGAGTGGGAGTGGGAGTGGGCTCTACCTGTCCCCTCAGCCCCAGCCTCAGGCCATCCCTGCTCCCAGGAAGCATGCTCTTCGGGTGCTGGATATGACTGGTCTCCTGGATGATGGTGTGGAGCAGGACCCTGGTACCATGAGCATGTGGGATTGCACAGCAGCGGTGGCCCGCACGTGCATTGCCCAGCAGCAGAGCAGGAGTTCGGAGCGTGGGCCGGCTCCTGTCCCAGTGGAGGTTCGTGTGGACCTTCGTGTGAACCGGGCCTCGTACGCATTCCTTCGTGAGGCCCTCCGAAGCAGCCTAAGCAGCCCACTTCGGCTCTGCTGCCGGGATCTTCGGGCTGAGGACCTGCCCATGCGTAACACCGTGGCCCTGCTGCAGCTTCTAGATGCAGGCTGCCTGCGCCGGGTGGACCTGCGCTTCAACAACCTAGGCCTGCGTGGCTTGTCTGTTATCATTCCACATGTGGCCCGTTTTCAGCATTTGGCCAGCCTGAGGCTGCACTATGTACATGGGGACTCAAGACAGCCCTCTGTGGATGGTGAGGACAACTTTCGCTACTTCCTGGCTCAGATGGGCCGTTTCACCTGTCTGCGGGAGCTCAGCATGGGTTCTTCTCTCCTTTCAGGAAGGCTGGAGCAACTGCTCAGGTGAGTGGGCCCATCACTTCCCTGCGATTCCCTAAGGTGGGGGTCTTCCCTTGGGCTTGCCTGTGTGTGACCTCTGTGTCCCACAGCACTCTGCAGAGCCCCTTGGAGAGTTTGGAGCTGGCGTTCTGTGCTCTGATGCCTGAGGACCTGCAGTTCCTGGCACGGAGCTCCCATGCTGCCCACCTCAAAAAGCTGGACCTGAGTGGGAATGACCTGTCAGGCAGCCAGCTGACGCCCTTCCAGGGTCTGTTGCAGGCAGCAAGGGCCACACTGCTGCATCTGGAGCTGACCGAGTGCCAGCTTGCTGATGCCCAGCTACTGGCCACACTCCCCACCTTGACTCAGTGTGCCAATCTCCGTTACCTTGGCCTCTATGGCAATCCATTGTCCATAGCTGGCCTTAAGGAGCTGCTGCGGGACTCAGTGGTGCAGGCTGAGTTGCGCACCGTGGTGCACCCCTTTCCTGTGGACTGCTACGAAGGTCTGCCCTGGCCACCACCTGCATCTGTCCTGCTGGAGGCCTCTATTAATGAGGAAAAGTTCGCTCGTGTAGAAGCTGAGTTGCATCAGCTACTGCTGGCCTCAGGCCGTGCCCATGTCCTCTGGACCACAGACATCTATGGGCGCCTGGCTGCGGACTATTTTATCCTGTAAGCTCCAAGCTTTGGATGATACACAGGTCAGGAGCCTTGCTGGGACACTCCTGGAGGCCTGACACACAGGCACTGCTCTCAGGCTTCCTAGAGTCTGCCTTGCTCCTTGGCACGCCCTGAGCCACCTCTTTCCTGCCGCGTCCCTCACTTTGCCTTCCTTGCACATACTTCCTAACTGGCTGACTGGGCACTGGGCTGGATTTCAGGCCTGCACTATCCTGTTCAGTGTGGCTGTACTTTGGAATCCTGGCCCCCTCTGTGGGTATTCCTGGGACCCCAGCTGTGAGCTGAGGGACAGTAGTCTCTCGGGGCCCTTCCCAAGAGTGCAGTGGGCTAAAGTCGGGATGGCCTGCTCCAGGGAGGCTTGGGGCCCCATCCCTCATACTCAAACCAAACTGTCAGCTGGCTCTGGGGCTGGAGGGTGTTATGAAGGTACAAACGTGCAGTGTATCTGGAACTTACATCTCTGGTTGATTTTTCTGTCTTCACTGGTCAGAGTGCCTTGTTTCTATCCCTGCTGTTACCCCAGCATGGCCACTGGGCAACAACTGTCATCTCGCCTGTTGCCCTCCCCCTCGTTGCTAACTCTAACAAAATCTTTAGCCAGGGCCAGCGTTTCTACCCCTGGAAGGGCTTCTGGGGGCCTCTCTGGCTCCCTCGCAGCCCCAGGGATCCCGTGGACGAGGCCACACACACGGCTCGGCGCAAAAGCGCGGCTTCCACTTTTACTGACGAGGGATTGCGCCGGCCAATCCCCGGTGCACACGTCATCGGTACGCGCGGTGCGCTCAGCAGTGGATCTCATAGGTAACGCGCGGCGGGAGGCGGAACCCCGGCGCCAGGCCTTCTGTACTGCTTCGGTTCTCCGGAATGTCCACCGGCCCTTCCACGAACAGGGGCTTGGAACGATCGATGACGAACATCTCGTGGCCGCGCTCGTCGCGGAGCTCCTCGAGTTGCGCGAAGGTGCAGGGTCCGTCCGAGTAGTCGTTGACAAACAGCGTGCCTTCCCCAGGCGGCGCGCGTGCCTTTTTCCGCCGGCGCCGGCGCCGGCAGATCATGGCTGCCAACAGCAGTGCTGTGAGTGCCAGCAACGCTATGGCTGCTGCGATGGCCGTCTGCGTGGCCAGGCCCAGGGCGCGGAAGGCCATGCTGCCTGCCTCGTGCTGCTGCTCACGGCCTGTGGGGCCCGTGGCCGGGGCAAGGGGGGCCAGTCGGTGTGGCCGGGTGGCGTTGACGACGAGGCGAAAGGGTACACGTGCGGTGCCGCCAGCATTGGCAGCTTCGCACTCGTATTTGCCGGCGTGTGACAGCGTGATATTGGTGAGGAAGAGCATGCCACTGCCGGTATCAGAAGTCCCGTGCCTGCCCAGGCTTGCAGCCCCACCTTCCAGCTGGGCCTGGGCCTGTGGCCGGTTTTCCCGAGGCTGGGGGACCTTCCTCCAGATTACCAGGGGCTGCGGGTAGCCCGAGGCCTGGCAGGCCACCCTCAGGTCGTCTCCCAGGTTGGCTGTGACCTCCAGCGGCTCCACATGTACAGAGGGTGGAATGCAGATGAGGCTACTGCCTGACACATCCAGGAGACTTTGTAGCGCCAGGCGCGGGGGCTCAGCACACACGATCTTCTTGTCTCTGGAGCTAAGCAATCGCTGGCCCCCTTCCTTGATCCAAGCACCCAGCCAGTGCAGGGCACAGTCGCACCGCCAAGGGTTCTCTGTCAGCAGAACAGAACAGAGCCTATTGACTTGGGGTTCTGCTGGCACAGTAGAATCCCCTTTCCCATCTCCCACAGCATCTCACCAGAGTCCAGGATCCTTGTCACCTCTTCTCTGACTCCAAGTTCCCTGGGTGGTGGCGGGCCCTTCGTTGCCTGTCCCTGAGAAAGCTTCTGTTCCTCTGAAGTTTCTCACTCAAGTAAGTCTCACTGTTTTGGGGAACCTCGGTGTCCACATAGATATCCCAACAGCACTAAAACTTAATGTTCAAATGCCCTCTCCTGGAAATTCCCCCAATCCTGGTTATCTGTCTCTGTTCTGTTTTTGCCTGCCTGTCTTCTGATGACCTGAAGGTGTTACAAGAACTTTGGTACTTTTAAGTTATTCTGTATCTGCCTTTTCTGTCTTCCTTAGGTAGATGCTGGAGCTGTGTCTGCCAGCTTCCCCATTCCTGGTAGTCCTCTGCCCTGGCTGCAAGACAGTGGTGTGGCCCTCCAAAATGGTACCCAAGGGTTTGTCATAGAAGCCCTCTCCATACCTTGGCCTGTTCCCTTCCACTGCCACTGTGGCCAAGGCAGAGACTCTTGCCCAAGAGTTACCTGTGAGACGCAGGACTTGCAGGCTGGCCAGGGGCTGCAGGGCCTCTTGGCTGATGGTCCCCAGCTGGTTTCTGCTGAGGTCCAGAAGGGCCAGGGAGGACAGCCCGGCTAGGGCTTGGTCCTCCAGCACCTCAATGCTGTTTTCTTGCAGATGCAGCTCCTGCAGTCGCTGAAGTAGGGACAGGAGATAATCAGGAAAAAGGGGTTCAGTTTTGTCCCCCAGTTACAACCAGCAGGGCGACTTGCACAGGAAGAGGACCTGCTTCTAGGCCTTTGGCGCTCACCGGCAGGTGCAAGAAGGTGAAATCCAGCAGCCGCACCAGCTGGTTGCCTGCCAGGTAGAGCACACGCAGCTGCACTAGGCCTGCGAAGGCGCCTCCACGCAGGCCACGCAGCCGGTTGCCAGTGAGGGCCAGCTCAAGCAGGCGGGGCTGTGCCCGGAAGGCGCCGGACTCCAGGGCACGGAGGCTGTTGTTGTGCAGGTAGAGATGTCGCAAGGAGGCGAGCGGAGCCAGAGTGCCTGGCTCCAGGCGTGTGATGCTGTTGTCCTGCAGGAACAGCGTCTGTGGGCCGGGGGGGGGGGGGGGGGGATGCTTACACCATGGCGAGGCTTCCTGCTCCCTGGGGCTGCCCCTAGCCAGCCACCCACGCGTGCACTTGGCTCCTTCAGTCCCAAGGCTTGGGATGCACTACCCACCTGCGTCCCTGGGGGTATCCCCTGCGGGACTACACGCAACCGCAGGGCGCCGCACTCCACCGTCGCACTGTAGCAATGGCAAGCAGTCGGGCAGCCCTCAGGGTGGGATGGGAGGAGCAGCAGCAGGAACAGCACAGGAGCCCTGCAGGCCATCTCCTGGGCCGGCAGCTGGGACCCAGCAGGCTGCCACGGCTCCCTCAGGGTCCAGCTGTAGACAGGATGTGCCTCCTGAAACACAGGTGGGCAGGCCAGCGCCAATACTCCAGAGCCACCAGAAGGCCATGAATGGAGGCTCACAACCTGTGTCTAACTTATGAATAGTTTTGTCAGCTCAAGAAATGGATGTATGCAATTTTCTGTTTTCTACCCTTGACAAACCACCTTCATAAAGACTTAGGGGAAGGGGTTGAAATGAACTCCTGGTGTCCTCGGCTTCTTCACAGAATATGGCCATGTGGAGAGACTCACCCAGCTCCAGACCCCTTCCTGGGCGAGTGAGGGCCTCCTGCTTCTCCAGTGACATCTGCACCCTGGGGATATTCTTTGGCTGAGTGCAAGTGGCTCCCAGGGCAAGGACTTGGGGAATGCCAGATGGCACAGTCCGGGACCAGTTATCCAGGAATGAGCAGAGGCTGGGAGAGCAGGCTCTGGGTAAACATGTCTCCGGTTCTCCCATGGCGGTGGGAGGACTGGCAGGACCCTAAGGCTCGCCCACAACAGAGGTCCCTTTTGTGCCCCCCGGATAAGGCTCAGGTCCCTACCTGACCTTATCCCACAGTTAACTCCAGTTCTTTTTGTCCTTTGCATTTGTGCTGTCCCCACCTTGAGGTTCATCTGTCATGACCTGAGGGGAGACAATGGTAGAACTGGTCTCGGAGGAGCTATGAGCCATGGGGAAGTCCTGGCCAAGCTTGGCATAGCACCTGCTGTACTGCCTAGGGGGTGGAAGTGGGCAGAGTGCTTGGAAAGCATTGGGGCTTTTTCTCAGGGAACTTGTACAAAACTGAAGGATGAGACAGAGAATAGGAAAATCAGATCAAGAGCCATGGGCTTGTGCTTCCTAGGCTACCTTGTGGAAGGGCCTCTTTGGTAGGCAGGATCCTGGGAAAGCTGGGATATGAGAGAAGGGCTTAGGCTGCCACATAGGGTTTTCTTTTTCTGGTAGTGGGAAGTGGACCAGCTATATTTTACATTCCCAATCCTTTTTATTCTTTCTTAATATTGAGTTTGGGGTCTCAAGTCAGTAAGTTGGCCAGGCTGGGCTTAAACTTACAATTTTCCTGCTTCAGCTTCCCAGAGTGGGAATTACAGGTGTGCACCACCACGCCTAGATCTTTTTTTTTTTTTTCCTGGTGTGGAGGGATGCTGGGGATTGCCTCATAGTAGCCTCATGCAGGTGAAACATAAGCTAAGCACATGCTCTGCCTGCCTTCTGATGACCTGAAGGTGTGCAAGAACTTCGGTACTTTTAAGTCATTCTCTATCTGCTTTTCCTGTCTTCCTTAGGTAGATGCTGGAGCTGTCTCTGCCGCTTCCACCAGCTGTTTTCTATTGTGGCATATTGAGTGGGCTCTGTTTCCAAGCACCATGAGCTCTGCTTTAAGTTTAGTTAAAGGTAGGGCCAGGGCTGAGAAGCCAGCTCATCTGGAGCCAGGGAACATGGGACCAAGGGTGCACGGTCTCCTGGCTTCCAACCTCACCTGGCATGGTTTCTCCTGACTGTTCACTTAGGTCTCACTGCTCACTCTGAGGCATACTGAAGGTACCAAGTGGCTTTGGCTTTGATGTTTATTTCAACCTTGTCCCAAACTGTTAACTCACATAATTATCTCACGTGATTTAGAAGTGAGGTAAGTGCAGCAGTAAAGTTTTAATAGAACAGCTTTGGTCCAGACAGCAGCAGTTCCCAGGCGTCTCACAATCCATGTGAGTTTCACCATGCTGGGAGCATTATCTGGGGCCCTGGGATTCACCTTCATGAGCATGAAGGGGTGGCCCCTGACTGTAGGATTTGCCTGCGCACCCATGAGCAGCAAAACCATGGTTTCCTCAGGCTCAGCGCTGCTGCTCATGCGGACCCCCAGGGTGCACACTGGTGTAGAATAGACGCGGAGCAGGAACAAGGGCCGCAGAAGAGCCTAGAAATCCTTTTACCAATGGAAAGCCCCCTAATCTGGCTATGCGGGGGGCAGGGCATCAGCCTCCCAGGCACCAATCCGGGTAGAAGGGATGGAGCGGGCTATGCGCCCTCCTGAGCAGGATCTCGTGTCAACACTTGGGACCTGGCACCTGGGTCCCGCTCGACCTTCCCCATCCGCATCCTTTGCCAATGGGTTCTGGGCCCATCAGAGGGCGTGGCCTCCACGCTCCCTCTATCTCACCGGGTCTGTACGCCCTTCGCGCTGTGCCCACAGGTCAGACCCGAGATAGTGCCGGATTCTTCCCCCAAGACTGGCGACCTTGGTTCCCCGGAGCCCGCTCACCTGACACTCCCGCGATGATGTGCGGCTCCCCGCGGTGCCAGTGACAGCTGGGCTGGAGCAACCACTGGGAGGGAGGGGAGGGCGCGCACGCGCACCGTGGCCCCGCCTGCTGTCCGTGACTGACGTTGCCTGAGCAAGCCAATCGAGAAAGAGCTTGGGGAGGACTGGGAAGGAGCGGGAGGCTGTGTGGGGGGGTGCCAGCTGCGAGTCAGAACTGCTGGGCCGAAGTCAACAGTGGGGCTAAGTCCCAGGTAAGGGCCAGGCGGCGGCCCCGCCACTGTACGTGCGAGGGCAGTGTGCGATCCTCGGGCGGATACTCGAAGTGGGCGCTGAGCTCGAAGGCCAAGGCCGAGCGCACCAGACCTACGCCGCCCGCACGCTCCGGGGCCGGGTGGTACAGGCGCCCGTTGGCCGCCAGGGGCAGCAGGCGCTCTGGCTGGAAGGGTACGACCAGGGCTTCGCCCCCGCCGCAATAGGAGAGGCAAGAAGACCCGTCGCGCTTTGTCAGCAGGTGTGTGAAGACCAGCGGCCGATCCTCGCAGCGTAGGAAGTTGCGCTCTCGGCCACAGGGCGAGAGGAAGGGGAAAGAGGCCTCGTAGCGTCCGCTGTGATTGGGTCTCAGGCGGGAGAAGAAGGTGACCAGGAACTGTAGGTCTAGGGGAGTATGAGGTGTAGATGCTCACCACGCTGCCCCCAGGGCTCCCGCTCCCCAGCAGGCGCTGCAGCCTGCACCGCGTTAAAGGCCCGTTCTGGCCGCAGTGAGATCGCTGGGCGCTCTGAGGGGCGAAGGAAGGGGCGCAGCCGTACCTTTGAAGCAGGTAATGAAGTTCTTCATTTTGGAATCATCCAGAAAGAGCTGCAGAGTGGGAGGCAGTGGACAGTGAGTCCCAGCGGGCAGGCCCAGGGCCTTGTCTGCTCTTTGCTTCTCTGTGTACACTGTGTAAATCTGGGGTATTCGCCCAGGGTGGTGGCACATGATTGGAATCTCACCACTTTGAAGGCTGAGGCAGGAGGATTACATCGAGTTCGAGGCCAGCCTGGGCTACATAGGGAGTTCACGGCCAGCCTGAACTATATAATGAGACCCTGTCTGGGAAAAAAAAAAATCTATAGAGGATTCTATTCATACCCCAGTTGGAGCTTCCCTGCAGATTCCCAGGGTCGACAGCCCTGTCTTTTCTTCCAAGTTTCTAACCGGTCTTTGTTTTGTTTTGTTTTGTTTTTTTGAGACAAGGCCTATGTAACCCAGGCTCAATTTGAACTCGCAGTGATTTTGCTCTCTCAGCCTTCGGAGTGTTGGGATTACAGGCATGGGCCACCGTACCCGGCTTTAAGTTTCTAATCAAGATACACCACTTCCGGTGGGGTTACTTGGTCTGTTCCCTCAGGGATACGCTGGATGCTCTGGGCAGGGCTCCTAAAACAGGCAGGGCTGCCTTAAGTCTTCCAGTAATGAGACTTCAGCTCCGGGACGCGGCCCGGTGTGGCAGGGTGGCCTCGGTATGACCAACTTTGGTGAATCCCTGGCCCCACTCCTCCTGCCTCCACCGCAAGCCCAACCCCCGCCCTCACACCTGGCCCTGATGATCCAAGTAGTAAAAGTACTCGCGGGTCCGGGGTTCCGGGCTCTGGCCCTGCGTGTAGGCGACATCCCTGTTCCTGCTATAGGTCCGGGTTCCCTGTGACCGTGCCAAGGCAAAGGACAAGGACAAGCCCCGAAAGGCCCAACAATGCGGCGGCCACATTCTTCCGTGTCGGAAGCGGTAGGCAGGTCATCTGAGATGCGGTGCTGCATGAATAAGTGTCCCCCGGGTGCCACTCTTGTGCACTTTGGGTTCCGGCCCCCAGGGGCAGCCGCTCAACCACCCTGACCTGTGAGCCCCAAAGAGAAGAAAAGCGAGCAGCAGGCAGCGGCCGAGTATCCACATTAACTTTATTCACACGATGCGCCAGAGTGAGTGCCAGCGCCGAGCCGCCTGGAGAAGTAAGGGCCCACGAGGAAGAGGACCCCCCTTCAGGGGATGCGGCGGACTGGGCTTGTTTTTAATAAATAAAAACTCTAAAAATATATATATAAAAACGGGAGGAAATGAAGTTTGACAACAGTTGGAACTCTGATTCCGGGTGGAAGCCGCAACCGACGCGGGGCTGGTTCTGAGGCCGCGGGGTGACGATGCAAGGTCGTGCCCGAGGCGAATGGCGTCGGATTACATTATGTCTTTTAGCAAACGTCCTGGCTTCGGTTGTTCTATTTATATTATCTATGCACAGGTTCCAGACTCCTAGGTACCCCAAGAAAAAATTACCTCGCCCCGTCCGCCAGCCCCGCGCCCGGGAAGGGGAGGGCAGTGTGCTCGGCACCGGGAACACAAGGCACTCATCGGGGCGAGGTGGCACGGCCCCGGCCTGACTGCTCCTGGTTCGCGGCGGGGCCCCATGCTGCCCCGGCCCGCGCTATAGCACACCCTCCATGAAGCTGGTGTCCAGGTGCTGGATTAGCACACGAAGGAAGGACATTTCCTTGCGCGTGTTCTCGAAGATGACGCGCGGGTCATCTGACTGGCAGCGTAGGCAGTTGGGCGCCATCACCATGGCGAGGTTGCTGACGTCCATCTTGGTGATGGCCACATTGGCGGGCTGCACAAACACCTGTGCAAGGGGTCAGGCAGAGGGTGGATGGAGCGATGGGTGGGGCGGGGCAGAGGGTAGGCGGGGCGGGGCATACCTGGAGAAAACGGATGAGGTAGCACAGCACCATGCGGTTGATGCGAGGCAGCGCGTGCACCACCGCCACGGCGGCTTCAGGGCTCTCGTAGTGCGCGATGCACTTCTCGTAGAACTCGTGCGGGATCAAGGGCTCCTCCAGTTCCCGATACCACAGCTTCAGCAGCGACGCTGCGGACGGGTGAGGCTCAGAGGGGCCTGCTCTGGGGACACCAGAGCCTAGCAGTCCACTGGGCCACACCCAGGAGTGTAGGGAGGGGTCTCCGGAAAATGGCCCCCGGCCATGCCCCCTTAATCCTGGAGGCATGCAGGGGAGATGATGATGCTCCAGTGACTGCAGGATAGTTTTTTGCAGTGTTGTGCAGCTGCTACGAGCTGACCAGGACCTGCCCACCTCACACCACAGACTGTGCTGCTCTGCACCAGGGCTGGACTGGGGTGCCCTAGGGCAGAAGGTTGCCAGAAGTGGAGGAGCTGGCCAGGGTGGTCCCCAGAAAATAACAGGACAGAGGGTCACGAGGTAGAGCCACAGCAGGCCTGGACAGAGGGACGAGACTGAGGGGCCCCCGGAAAGGTGTCCATCTCCCTTCTAGGTTGTGCACGTGGGCCAGCGCCTATGGAAACCTGAGTGGGTTAAGTGCTCACCAGGAACGTGGGGGTCCTCCAAGCCTGTAGGCACCTTCCACTGATCCACCTGCAGCTTCAGGGCATTCACCTCATCAATGTCTCCAGGAACCCTGGGCAGTACAGGGCAGGTCTTAGTTGAGAGAGCCTGGCCTGCCCAGCTGCCCAGGGATGAGGTGGTAGAGACCCTTAAGCCTCTCCACCAGTTGCCCCTTTCCCTGGGGTGTGATTCTGGGTCTCACTGCCTTCTGGGTCCGTCCCATGTACACGGATGTGGGGTGAGACCCTCCCAGACCACCATCCCTTCCTGGACCTTCTGCAAGGCCAGTAAGGCCCAAACTTGTAACCCTCAACTTCCCTTGCCACACTCTGGGGGATCTGGATATCCCTGGTTCTGACGTGAGTCACAACTGACTGACACCGCAGCAAAGTGCCACCTCCTGGCAAGGGGCTTTCACATCCCTGTGCAGAAACACAATCTGAGCTGGAGTTGCTGAGCTGTCTGGCTGAACACTGCACCTGGCCAGACGCATGGTTTCTGAGGCTCAGATCTTAGGCACTGGTTCTGCCTGTCTTCCAATCACCATCAGGACCCTGGTGGCCATTTCTGCAGACACCATGCCTGGCTGGTCCTGCTGCTGGGGCGCATACCCAGCAGACCTGCTTCTGAGGATATGGTCCTATCCTGCCTGTCAAGATCTGCCTCCATGATAGCCCACCTTTCCATCTATACCAAAGCAGACTTAGTGGGCCTGACTCAGTGGTTCCTGCTGCCAGATGTGCATGGTGGGCGCATGCCTATGGCCCCCACACCCAGGGCCCGGGATTAGCCTGGCACCTGAAGATGCCCTCTGTCTGGTCACCATTGAGTGCCAGCACCTCCTCGGAGAGCCGTGTTTGTACCCAAGGCAGCTGCCTGTCAGGGTAACGCTCCTTCTGCATGCTCATGATCTCTTGCAGTGAGCTGCCAAACATAGATGGGCTGAACACGGCGTTCTTGGCGTGCCGGATCTCCTCCACGTTGGGCTTCTTCAGCCCCTGTGAAGACAGCCACTCTCCGTCCTGGTTCGGTTCAGTCTCCCTGTTCCCACCCTAATGCCCATCACATCCTCCAGAGATGCCCAGCTCAGTGCCATCTCCTCCCTAATGCCCAGCTGGGGTTACCAAGGTGGCCTCCTTCCAGGCCATCCATAGCACCTGAAGATTTAAGTGACCCCCACAGGATATGTGGGAAGATGGGAGCAACTCGTGATGGGCCAATCAGGGACACACGGGCCTGAGCTGTGATGGGGCAACATAGCAAAAGGGGGGGGGAGTAAGGAAGATAGGCCAGGTCTTGGAACAGGTACACGGGGCCCAAGAGAATTCCTGGATGGAGGTGGGCTGTAGGGAAGAGGAAAGGGGGTCAAAACCAGGGACTAAGATCCCCGATGGCAGAGGCCAGAGCCAGAAGGGGACGGATGGAAAAGGGGAGGATGGACGAGGAGCTGACACTGCAGGCACGGGCTCCCAGGGAGTGCAGTGCTTGGTGCTCTTTGGGGGCCTCCCTGTAGCCTGAGACTGCGAGGGAAGAGGGTCCTGTCCAGTGGGAGGTCTCTGATGTGGCTGAGTCTCGCCCCTGATTCTGGCCATAGTAGCTGGGGTCTTCCGTCTGTGTAGCCAGGACCTTACTCCTTGGCTGTGCACACCGTGTACCAGAGTAGGCTGGACACAGCCAGAAGGCCGGGCACCCAGCCACAGTGGGCTGCCTGCCCCTGGGCCTCTCCCACACCCCTTTTGGCTGCACTGAGCCTGAAGTGGGTGTCCCAGTACAGGAGAACATAAGATCTCGGAGGCCTTCCTGGCCAGCCAACTAGTTGAACTCTGGGCCCCTCATGCTGCGCCAGCCAGCACTCCCAGCCTCAGTGCCACCCCATCCTGGTGCTCTCAGAAGTGCCTGTACCTTCTTGGCCCCCGTCAGGGCTGCCTTCTGCAGCTTGTGGTAACAGTACTTGGCATAGGCACTTATCGCCACCCCTGGAAAAGAATGGGTATTGGTCAGCCTGGTGCAGACAAGTGGGTGCAGGGACTAAAGTTGGGGGAGGCAAGGAAGGGCAGCTCTTCCAAGGAGGGGTGCTAGGGTATGACTGGCTAGACTCACATCCACTCCTGACCAGGAGAGTGGTCCTCACTCTTCCAGGCAATGTCCTTTAGACCAGAGACCCATGTGAAGAAAAAACGGACACTTCCAAACCTCCATGGGCCAGGTTGGGGGAGGAAACTCTCTGCTACCCCACCTACCCCTCTACCAGGAGGGGACAAAGATATTTCCCTCTAAAGACAACACATGACCTGGGTCTCAAGGCCTCCAAACCTCACGCCATACTCCCCCAGTTGGCCCTAAGGAGCTCTACCTGGGGACAGGGATGGGGGTCAGGGAGACAGGTCCAAGGCATGGACCACTGTCAGAGGGAACAGTGCAGGGCAGATGCCAGCATCCCAAGACAGCACCCTCTCCCCTGAAGGAGGCTAAAGCAGAGGCAGGACCACTTTGGCGTTCCTTTCTTAAGGGTGGGCCTTTATGGCCCCTTTGTGGCTCAGCCCCTGAAGCTGAGGTTCCAAAAGTGGTCCTGGAGTGCAGGGCAGGTGTTGGAAAGGGCATGACACTGGGGATCTGCACCTGTGCAGCGCCCTCCTGGCCCAGGTAGGAAAGAGGGAGGCAGGCAGACAAGAACATACACCAAGAGAAGCTGTCAGGGACAGACAGGCGACCTGAACTGAGCGCTTCTGGGGATAACCCCACCCCGGCACTGCCTGCTAACCAAATGCCTGCCAACTGCCAGGGCAAGGCTCTCAGATAGGAATCCTTTTGCGTTCTTTGAAAGGAAGCAGTTTCTTAAGGATGTCTGAGGACACAAGGGAGCTTGGACTGTAGTTCAGAAAATAACTTTCTAGTTATAAAATGGTTGTCACTGTATCCATGAAGGGGACTCTTTAATCAACAAAACACAAAATGAACTTCTCAGACGTTTAAGTCCTGGACACAGCCCTGGATCCCTAGAGACCCACAGACCCTGGCAGAAAGTCTTGGTTCCAAACTCAGCTGGCTCCAGATAGTGCCAGAACCTTCCACCATGGCTCTATGAGCAGCTCTGAGACCCAGAAGAACCTGGACCACAACCTGCCATTCACAATACACAGCAGGCAAGCCTTGCACTGCTTCTCCCTGGCTCAGTTCAGTGGCTGGAACTCACTGTCCCTCCAGGAAGGGGCTGGGCTGCTGCTTCCTGTCTCTGGGGGAAGACAGGCCCTCACTGGCATGCACCATCCCTGGGGGCCAATGCTCAGGCCTTCTCTCTCTACTTGCTGGCAGTAAGACAGCATCCTGGGGATACAGCTTCTTGCAAAGAGGTCAGGGGCACAAGAATCCTTTGTGCCTGTTTCTTCCTCTGGAATGAGCACAGGGACACCTGTCTCAGGATTAAGCCGGGAGCCTGATACCGTGAGTGCTCAGCAGACAAGCTGCTGGCGTCACAGCTGTGGGGCAGAGTAGGGACGGAGCCAATGCCAAATGTGCCCCAGGGACTGGGACGCCGGGGTGACTTCTGCTCTCTGTAGAGCACCTTGAGTGAAATGGCAGTGCCCAAGGCCAGCCCAGGAAAAAGTCACTCATGTGAGATGCTCTGCTTGGACATCAGCTAGCACCTCCATCCTCCTGAAGAGCAGGTTAAGTCTGGTTTCATGGTGGAGACTGCTACCCACAGAGGGGCTGACAGAGCAGCTCTGCACAATCCCGGCTGCTGTGCCAGATGCTAACTACAAGGCTCTGTGGTGCTCACCTTGCTGTCCGAGTAGACTGCAAGGTTCTGCTAGCTCTACCCAGGCCCAAATCTCTGCTACAAGATTAATGGACAGCTGGTGCCTGTCCAGCTCCCAGGCACCAGTGGTTGGCTCAGACAGGAGCTCAAAGCTCCTTCCAGTTGTCCCAGAGTGATCCAAGGATGCCCATGGCCTGGAAACTCACCCTGGCCTGCAGCTGCCCTGGCAGAAGCCTACCGAGGGCATCTCTAGAGGCTGCTGGACGAGACCAAGTGCCCAACCCTGCAGGTGCCAACCTGGCCTCCTGTTGGCCCAAGTGTTTGTTCTAAGCAGGCATCATCTACTGAAAGCTCCTTGTCCTTGTGCTAGGTCCCCAAGGGCAGTAATTCGTCAGAGAGGGCTTTCCAGAGGGGAGTGGAGCAAAAGCAGGAAAGAAGAGCTGTAGACAGGCCAGCGTGAGCCCTCTGCGGTGGAAGTAGCTCTGCACAGAGGAGGTGCAGGAGGACCAGAGCAGCTGCAGGGCTGGGGGTGAGAGCCTTGGGAGCCACTGAGCAGGCTGGTACTGAGCCAGGGCCCAGGCAAAGGGCAAGAAGGATGCTGGTGGAGGGTGGAAAGATCCCAGACTCCAAGCAGCCTTGCTGGGGGCGCACTGCAAAGGGAGATTCCCTGGTAACTTTTGAGTAACAGGCATGGCTCCCTGGCTGCAAAACAGGGCTGTGGAGACCCTTGCTATAGGACGCCCTGACACTCACCTGTGGGAGCCTCTGGGTCTTGGGGTAGCTGGTCTATGCCTCCTGCCCACAAAGAACTCAAGAAACATGTTGGGGAATGCTCTGGGTATCCCCAAGAAGAGTGGAGTGTCCTGTCAGCCACCAGGGCCTCCAGGTTCAGGAGGTCCCCGGCCTGAGGTTAGTGCCCCTTCCCGGCCCAGAAGTGGTTAGAGAAGAGGCCAGGCGGCCGTGGCGGTAGAGCAGAATGGTGCAGAGGCAGCGCCAGGCTGCAGAGGCCCTACCATCCAGCTCTTCAACATAAGGCTTGGGTTTCTTTCTCAATTTGGACTTCTTCTTAGTGTTTCTTTCCAGGAGCTCTTTTATGTGCTGTGTCACTGGAGAGCAAATAGAACCATGAGGACCACAGTACACAAGCCAGGGGCCAGCGCCCATGCGGTTTCCACACCTGGTGGGAGGGAAGCCCCTGGCCCTGCAGGGGCTGTGCCCATCCAGCAGGGACAGAGATGTCTGGGGTGAGCGTCTGCGGGAGGGTGCGCACACAAGGCTGCATGAGTGTCAGGGCTCTTCCAGCATGGTGTGATCAGAAGGCCGGTCCCTTCAAGTGGGCACACCTGGGTGTGACTCCTGCTCTGCACATGGTTTCTTGCAGTTGCCAGTAACCTTGGTCATCTGGCAGAGGTCATACCCACCTGGTTTCTGCTGTGTGATTTTACCCTCCCTTTTCCATGACGTGCACTCCAGTAGTCATGCATAAGGAGGGGGTTGGGGTTATGGGTATTTGTTACTTTTTTATTTTTTTGTCTTTTTGAGACAGGGTCTTGCTATGCAGTTCAGACTGGCCTTGAGCTCACTTTGTAGCCCAGGCTGGTCTTGAACTCACAACGATCCCCCTACCTCAGCCTCCCAAGTGCTGGGATTACAGGCGTGCGCCACTGCGCCCAGCCTGATATTTGTTATGCTTTGGGTTATGACCCAGTGTGTCAATGGCCCAGCTCCATCATCTCCCCCTCCTCCCTCCCTGCTTTCGTACTTCTGTCCCTATATCTTTAACTTTTAATTTTTTTTTGGTCTTTTTTGAGACAGAGTCTCGCTATGCAGTTCAAGCTGGCCTTGAGCTCACTTTGTAGCCCAGGCTTTTTTAAGGTTGAGATTGTAGCCCAGAGCGACACCGTGGGTTTCTTTTTTTTTTTTTAAATTTATTTATTTATTGTTATTATTGGTTTTACTTTTTTAATGTATGTGGTGCTGGGGATCGAACTCAGGACCTTGTGCGTACAAGGCAAGAGCTCTACCACTGAGCCACATCCCCAGCCCCCCGCAACGATCTTCCTGCCTCAGCCTCCCAAGTGCTGGGATTATAGGTGTGCACCACCACGCCCAGCCCTCTTTCTTGTTGAGACAGGATCAGCATGTATGTAGTTCAGGCTATCCTCAAACTCACAGCCATCCTCCTGCCTCAGCCACCGGAGTGCTGGGATTACAGGCGTGCACCACGCCCGACTTTCTTCCACCTAAGGGCTGCCACTTTCTTGAGAACTGAGGATCCTTGTGGTGAAAAGTGATATTTACAATCTAAGATCCAGGTTAAGCGTGCCTGTTGCTACTGTAATGTCGCTGCTTCTAGGTCTTTTCCCCTGACAAAGCAAGGAAAAATATGTCTGTTAATACCTGCATATATACACATCTATAAATATTTCTATGTGTACCCATTGTATCTATAGTAAACTAAATATGAATTTATCTTTATGCTTCCAACTTAAATCCATTACCAGTGATCACTCTAGCTCTCGCTCTTGCTTATCTGGCTTGTCTGTCTGTCTGTCTGTCTGTCTCTTTCCCTGCTCTACTGTTGGGAATTGAAACTGAGGCCTTATGTGCTCTATCACTAAACTACACTCTCAGCCCCTCATTCTCTTAACAAGGTCTTTGGAGATTTAAAAAAAAATTTTTTTTTGAGACAGGTCTTGCTACATCCTATAGGTGGACTTGAACTCTCTATGTAGCCCAGGCTGGCCTTGGACTCGTAGCAATCCTCCTGCCTCAGCCTCCTGAGTGCTGGGATTACAGGCATGTGCCACCATGCCCCACTATTTATTTTTGAGATGGAGCCTCCCATGTAGTTCAGGCTGGCCTCAAACTCAAAGGGATCCTCCTGTCTGGCTCCCATGAATTTTAAAAGCAGCCTGTCATTTTCCAAATATTGAAAAAAAACAAGGCATTAAGATATTAATTGCTAGGCATGATGGTGCATGCCTGTAATCTCAGCATTTAGGAGGCTGAGGCAGGAGGATTGCTACAAGTTGGAGGCCAATCTGGTGCCTAAACTACATGGCTGTCTCAAGATTTTTTTTTTAAAGTTAAAAAAAAGGATTATGATTGGATATATAGATCAATTTAGGCAGAAATTACTTTTTATTGAGACAAGGTCTTGCTATGTAGTTCATGCTGGCGTTAAACTCACTGTGTAGCCCAGGCTAGCCCCAAACTTGTGGTGATCTTCCTGCCTGAAACCCCCAAGTGCTGGGATTACAAGTGTGCATTACCAAGCCCGTCAGTTTTCAGTCTTCTGCCAGTATGATGTCATCATATATAAAAATATTTTAATTGTTGTAAAACAAAGTTAAGTACTGAGTAATTTTTAAAGTACAATTTAATGGGATCAACCACTCTGCAATATTGTGCAAATGTCACCACCATCTACAAACCCTTGCATCTTCCCACACTAGAGTTCTGTACCCACTGAGCAATAATTTCCTATTGTTACCTCCCCTAAGCCTACTTTCTGACGCTATAATAATTTCCCTATTCTAGATAGTTCATGTAAGTAGAATTATGTAATTTTTGTCCTTTTCTGTGCGGCTTCTGATAGCATATTTTCATGGCTCATCCTTATTGTAACCTGTGTCAGAACCATTCTGTTTATGGTAAATAACAGCCTACTATATGGACATTTATCTTGTGATGGACACTTGGGTTATTTTCACCTTTGTGTGTGTGTGTGTGTCTTTTTGAGGCAGGGTCTCACTATGCAGTTCAAGCTGGCCTTGAGCTCACTTTGTAGCTCAGGCTGGTCTCGAACTTGCGACGATCCTCCTGTCTCAGCCTCCCAAGTGCTGGGATTACAGGCGTGTGCCACCACACCTGGCTATTTTCACCTTTTGAATATTACAAATTGGCTGGACATGGTGGTGCACGCTTATAATCCCAGCACTCAGGAGGCTGAGGCAGGATTGCTCTGAGTTCAAGGACAGCGTGAACTATACAGTGAGACCCTGCCTTAAAAAAAAAAAAAAAAGAGTATTACAAACAATACTGCTATGAAGACGATATATGAGTATCTGGTGGAAACCTGCCACCACACCTGGCCAATCTTTCCTTTTTGATTCTTCATAACTTATGTCTTTTTTTGACTACATCAGTTTGGCTAGAGGTTTATACATTTTATCAAGTCTTCTAAAATAATCAGCTTTTTGTTTCCTTTTCCTTACTGTTTTCTTGTATCCCTGTTCATTGATTTTTAATCTTGTTTCCTTTTTTTTGTCTGCTCATTTTTGGTAAAATATATATATATTTATTTATTTATTTAAGTTTCTTAATGCAGTAACTGAAGATTTGAGATCTTTTCTACCAGAGACATTTAGGTGCTATATATTTTCTTCTATTGCTTTGGCTAGAATTGCTTTGCCTGCAATCCTAGAATAGTTTAGTATGTCTTTATTGTCTTTTACTTCAACATGCTAATTTTTAAAACTTCTATTTGACCCGTGGGTTCTTAGGGATTTCCCTGGTTTCTGGGGTTACAGATGCCTGTTTTAGTTCCACTGTGGTTACAGGACATGCTGTGACTCACATTCATTAACGTTCTCTGAGGCTGGTTTAATGACTCTTAGTATATCCTATCTTGATAATGTAGCTGGGATTTTAGTTCAGATGGTCTGACCCAGAATCTCTTCTCTCACCCACTCCACTGCAGCAGCTTTGTTTTTGAAGTATTGGGGACTGAATATAGGCCCCTCTGCTGTTGAGTTATATCCTAAGGCTTTACTGATTAATTGATGGATTGCTTAATTGACTGCAGTATGGGGGATTGAACCCAGAGCCTTTGCAATGTGCTACACTCCCAGCCTTTTAATCTTTATTTTTAATTTTTTTGTCTTTTTGAGACAGGGTCTCAATTTGCAGTTCAGGGTGGCCGTGAGCTCCTTTTGTAGCTCAGGCTGGCCTTGAATTCACAAGGATCCTCCTGCCTCAGCCTCTCGAGTGCTGGGATTACATGCATGTGCCACCATGCCTGGTTATTTTTAATTTTTAAATGTTGAGACAGAGTCTCACTAAGTAGCCCAGGCTGGACTTGAACTTGAGATCCTCCTGCCTCAGCCTTTCAGGGTGTTGGGATTACAGGTGTGTGTCACCATGCCTTATTTCATTTTTGAGACAGTGTTTTGATGAGTTGACCAGAATGGCCTCAAATTTGTGAACTTCCTGCTTCAGTCTCCTGAGGAGCTGAGTTCACACATATATGCCACACTGCTTAGCTTGCTGTTTCTGACTTTGGACTAATCCTTTTGTTTTCAGCTTTAGGGGCCCTCCTTTGCCCATTGCTAGAGGCTGGCTCTAGGGTTTGCTGCCTGCTTCAGCTTCTCAGCTTTCTTATTGTCTGCTGAGTATCCATCTTTCCTCTTCTGCCAAATCAGGTTCCTGCCACTTACCCATATGTTCTCTAGCTTCCCAAACAATTGCTTTTCCTTTTCTATTTTTTTTGGTGGGGAGGGTACCAGGAATCAAACTCAGGACCTTGTGCTTACCAGAGAGGCGCTTGTTTCCCTGAGCTATATCCTTGCCCTATCTATTTACTTCAACTTTGTGGATATTTATTTTCTTTTTGAGGTACTGGGGATTAAACCCAGAGCTTTTGCACTGAGCCACACCCACAGGCTTTTTTAAAATTTTGAGACAGAATGTCCCTAAGTCATTAAATTGCTCAGGTTGTGTTGGAACCTGCAATCTTCCTGCCTCAGCTTCCTGGAATGCTGGGATTATAGGTGTGTGCTACTATGTCTGGCTCCTTTTTAGCGTGTGTGTGTGTGTGTGTGTGTGTGTGTGTGTGTGTGTGTGTGTGTCTTTTTGAGACGGTCTTGCTATGTAGTTCAGGCTAGCTTTGAGCTTATTTTGTAACCCAGGCTGGTCTTGAACTCACAAGGATCCTCCTGCCTCAGCCTCCTGAGTGCTGGGATTATAGGTGTGTGCCACCATACCTGGCCTTTTTAACCATTTTTAAGTGTACAGTTCAGTAACATTAAATATATCCACATTACTGTGCAACCATCACCACCATCCACCTCCAGAAGTTTTTCATCTTCCCAAGCTGAAGCTCTATTCCCATGAAACACTAACTCCCTCACCCCTGTTCTCCAGGCCCTGGCACCCACCTTTCCGCTTTTGTCTCTATAGCTTAGGATGCCATGGAAGTGAAATCATAGTCTTTATCCTTATGGAACTGGTTTCTTGCATTTTGTACAATGTTCTCAAGGTCCATCCATGTTTGTAGCATGCATAATTTCCTTTCTTGTAAAGGCTTCATAAAAATCCACTGCTTCATAATAATCCTCTTCTGTATATGCCATATCTTGTTTATCCATTCATATGTTAATAGATATTGGCTTGTTTCTGCCTTCCAGCTACAGTGACTATGCTGCCTTGAACATGGTTAAGTACCTGTTGGGGCCCTTGTTTCAATTCTTTTGGGCATAGACCCAGAAGTGGAACTGGCAATCACACGGCAATTCTACTTTTAATTATTTGAGGGAGTGCTATACTGCTTTCCTTGTGGTTTGTATTGTTTTTTCTTTTTTTTGCCTTTTAGAAAACTTCATTGTTTTCTTAGAGTTCAAGGTAGAGTCAAAGCAAATGCAATCCTCAACCTGTCATTTTTGACTGGGAGCTGGGAGTCTTGCTGATAGCATAAGGGCTTGGGCATCAGCGAAGCCCATCAGGGCTACCCCTCCCACAGGACTCATGACGAAGGGCTCTTTCCTGCAGCCTCTTGTGTCCAGCGTCAAATTTCCCTCAAAGTCTGGGACAACCTGTTTGAGGGGCGCCCTGGGGGACAACTAGGAGATAACTGGTGGAACCTGCCACACAGGTATAGGTCACCTCATGGCACCTCCACACAGTGGAGGTCACGCACACATGCTGGCAGACCAATCAGTCAAAAGCTCCTGAGGCTGCAGTGGGCAATTTACAGTGATATACAAAGCACAGGAGCCAGGCTTAGCTCTGTCCTTCACTGCACACCCTGGAGAGGTGCCGTCCCTCTCAGCTGTGGTTTCCCATGTGAGGGGCTGTGTGGCCAGCCAGGTGTCCTCTAGAGTACAGACTACATCTTTCTGGGTGGACAAGGTCTGTCTTCCTGAGCAGCACCATGTTCCGGACAGGGCTGCTTGCATGTGAAAGGCAGCACTGCTGAGGGACGATGAGCCGCTGGGGGCACCCTGAGTCCTGCTGAAGAAAGGCTGACCATCTCGTGTGCATTCATTTCTCCTCTTGGCCCACGGCCACACAGAGCCCCAGCTCCTCCTGCAGCCCGTGACATTCTGAGACCTCACAGGTCTCCCATGGAGACCTTAAAGTTGTGGCTTCCAGGTTGAACCCACTTCTCTCCCATGAGTGAGCCAGAACCCTACGGGGTAAGATGCTTGGAGATACACACACAGGCCTCAGTGGCCCTGTGTAGGGGCTGGGGCACAACTCCCCTAGGAACTCCACCGCTGGAGCAGCCCAGCCACACGCTTGCTGGTCAGTGACCCCGGCACCAACCGTCTCCTCACCCTTTACTGCTCACATTTTTACTCAGCACATTCTCAGGTACCTGCTGCGGCCTTGTGCTCTGTGAGCAGCGAGGACATATTTCTACAGCCTCCAGCTCAAGGTGCATTCAAGGGCTCTTGGGAAGATGCCAAGGAGGGACCTATGAAACCAACAAGTGTGTGGCACCCAGGGGTCCACATGCTCCTGAAGACCAGGCCCTGGGCCTTGTTCTATCCTCAGCGCAGGCTTTGCATTTGCTGGATCTGTGCTGAAAATTGTATCGCTTAGATTCTGAAATTCCTCAAGTGGCTGAGGTATTGGACAGTGCCTGTACTTAGCCCCCTGTCCCTAGGAACCTACCAGTACCCTGTAACCTCCACCCTATCTCCATGCACACTGGCTCCACACCTGGGTCACGGAAAGACCTGGCCAAGTTGTTTCTGTAGAGGCAAAGCTGCAACAGCCAGGGCTGGACTCACACATCCTATGGTGTGCATGAGTTGATAGATGAGTATGTGCTACATGACTGTGGTTATGCCGTTGATGCTCATGGCTAGGGGCAGAGGATGAGAACCTGCTCTGTGGCTACTCTGCCCAGCTCAGGATGCAGGCTGGCCATCTTGGTGCTGCCTAGCTGAGAGGTTGGGGCTTCACAGACCACCATATCACCTCTAGGGCCTTGCATATGGCCCCAGGTGGCCATCAGCAAGCAGTGACCTCTGCTGGCCCTATCTTCCAAGCCAGAGGTTGGCTGGTATCCTTAAACTCACATGTGAGAAGCCCATGGTGCAGTCTGTGGGATAACAATAATGTGGCAAGTTCAGAGGGTTTGACCACGGCTGCCCTTGTCAAGGAGGACAACTGACCACAGTGGGCCTGGAGCAGAGAAGATACCACCAACAGAGACCCAAAGCCATGTGCCCTGGTCTCAGCCAGAAAGACTTGGCCTTGGAGCCCTGGTGGGGCTCTCCGGAGCAGGGATCTAGGAAATGTATGTTTGCTCGCAGGGGCGTTTCTGTGTAGGGCTGGGCCGAGGGGCTGCTGGTGAGCAGGCCTGGCCCCCCTCAGAGCCTTACCTTGCTTGGCAGGGCGTTTCTGTGTAGGGCTGGGCCAAGGGGCTGCTAGTGAGTGGACCTGGGCCCCCTCAGAGCCTTACCTTTGGTGTCATTGACGGGGTCCATGTGCCGGTAGATGTAGCCCTCCAGGTAGGAGTGGAACTTGGGTGTGGGTGGGAAGAAAGCCAGACAAATGGCCATAAGCTCCCAGCCCCGGGCCAGGCTCTCGAGGCGGAAGTTCTCGGTGGTCTGGCGGCACAGCTGGATGTAGAGCTCGTCCCGCAGGCCCTGCATGCTCCAGCCCTTGGTGGCAATCTCCAGAGCCACATGCAGTGGGTCAGCCTTGGCCCGCCGGTCACCCATGTACATCTGAATTAGCTTGAAGATCTCACAGGCTTCCTTCTTTACGTGCCGGTCACTGGTTACAATCATGGGCTTCTTGATGGACTCGCTGCTCCAGGCCAGCATGTTGGCAATGGACACCTTCCGTCGGAAGAGGCCCTGGGTGTGCTTGTTGAAATGCTTGGAGGCCCAGTTTTCAATGTCTGTTTCTGAGGATGGCTTGCGTAGTGTGAAGGTGGGGAAGACACAGCTAGAGCTGGGAACTGCATTGCGATTCTGCCGGCTGCTCTCAAACTGGGCACAGGCACCGAGGTCCTCAGACTAGGAAGGACAAACCGGACTGCTCCATCAGGATGCAGGTACCCAACCTTATTCCCTACATAGTGCAGAGTGACGGCCACAGGTAGGGACCCAGGTAACCCAGCTGAGGGTAAGCAAGACAGAACAGCCCTGTGGGGCTGCCTGGCTCTTCTCTTTCTAAAGATGTGCTAATACCCAGCTTCTGTAGCAACCCCCGCCCCCCCGCCCCCCCGCCCATCTCTGCATGACCCAGTGCTGGCCCCAGTGCCCAGTTTTTCCACTGCTTTAAGACCTGCCCACAGGCCCCTGCTTGCTGTTTCCCACAGCCGCCTCTTAGGTCTGAGCCATCCTTCCACATTTAGGAGCAGGGGGCAGAAACCCTGATGAGAAGCAGCTCTGAGTTATCCAGCCTGGCAAATCACTATGGCTACTTGGAGGGCCAGGATGCTTCTGTCCAGGCATCACTTGCCATGCCACTTCCAGGAGGCCTCGGGTAGACATTAGGCTACCCTCAACTGTGGCTCTGGGCCTGCTGTGAATGCACAAGAAAGGGAGGGCCCAGAAGTGACAACCAGGCCATGGGCAGCTGAATCCTGGGGGCCTGGTGTCTCCAGTAGGGAGGACCGGCCCGTAGTGATGCTCAGACACTGAACAGCTGGACAGAGGCTCAGGTGGGGACTGTATTCTTGGCACCACGTGGAAGACACGTCAGGCTGGATTGCGCAGTGGCTCTGACGGTGGCCATAACGTGGCTGCTGCCTCTCGGAAGCTCCTCCTGCCCAAGGGATTTTGTGGGGAGCAGCTCTGAGCCACCACAGAGCACCGGACACCCACCTGCTCAGGTCCTCTGGACCAGCTTTAGCTCCCAGATGGCTCATGGCCAAGGAAACCCTATGAGGCTGCACCTGCACTGCTTGTGGTACCCAAAACACTCGTGTTGAAGATGCCAGACACATGGGCCCTCTGCTGGACCCCAGGCTCTCAGGGGCCCGCTGCCCTGTCCACCCCACCACATGACCTCACCTGGGAGGGGTGGAGGTAAGGCTCCGGGGAGGCCAGGTTAGTCTGCACAGAGACACTCTTCTCAAGCAGGACCTGGGGGAAGCCCAGCTTCTCAAAGGTGTTCCGCTTCCAGTGCTTGCCCTCCTGCTGGGCCAGTGCCTCGTCCTCGCTGAAGGCACGTACCACAGGCCCAGGCATAGGCAGTGGCACAGCACCGTCACTCTCGTAGCCTGAGCCATCCTGCTGGGAGTCCCAGCTGCCCCTCTGCTTCATGTGGAAGTGGGCCTGCTGCGCCTCCCAAGCCAGCCGCGCCTGCGCTAGGAAGGGTTCCGCTGCACCCCGTGCAGCATCTGCCTCGGCCTCTGCACGCTTCACTTGGGCAAGGCTGGGCCCGCACGGAGAGCGCTCCTCGGCCAGTTGCTGCTCACCTAGCAGGTCCCCTGGGCTGTCAGTGGAGGTGGTGTTGGGGGCCTGGCACAGAGAGGGCTTTCTGCTCTTCCTCTTGCGCGTGCCTGGGGAATAGCCTGTGGAGGACATGGTGTCCTGCTGGCTGGACCAGGACATGGCATCCTCTTGGGCCTGTGGCAGTGGTGTGGGTGGCTGGCTGTGTCGTGGTTCAGGCCCCTCCATGGTGCTGTAGTCTCCAGACAAGACTCCCAGGCGCTGGTCCCTCAGCAGGCAGGGGCTAGGCTGCAGGGAGTATGAGCCACCGCCAGGGTTGGGTGCATACTTGTGCCGGGGCCCAGAGCGCAGCTTGGGGCTGGAGCCTGCCTGCTCCACATACACTAGCTGGCGGACATACTCCTTGCCTGCAGGGCTATACTCCAGGCTCAGAAAGCGCTCAGGGCACCTCTGCTTGGTGAGCACCAGCTGCTGGCAGGGTGAGGCAGGGGCCTGTTTGGCTGTGGGCAAGAATGGGCGGGGCTTTCGGCCTGGTGACCTCTGTGGGGAGCCAGCCTGGTAGGGGCCACTGACCTCGAACTGCATGTCCATGGGAGGCTCATCATAGATGGGGGCCTGGTACTCAACAGGTGGCTCCTCATAGAGCGGGGGTTCATAGCCATAGCGCGGGGAGGAAGGCTGTGAGTCGCTGGAGGCCTTCCGGGACTGTGCACGCAGTGGGGAGCAGCTCCCAGGGAGCTCAGCTCTCCTCAGGAAAGGCGAGGGCCGCCGCTCTGGGAAGAAGACAGTGCCATCTGCATCAGGGGTGAACGTCTGCAGGTTGGGTGAATGCTGGCTGCCAGAGGGTCTGCGGGAGCGGCCCCCAGGCTGGCCCTCAAGTGTGTAGCCATTGCCCTGAGGGGCCAGGAAGCTGGGCTCTCGGTCCGGGACCTTGATGAGCATGCGCTCCTTGGTGCCTGAGTTCCACCGGAGGGAGGATGTCCTGTGGGGGGAGCAGGCAGCAGTTACTGGTAGAGAGTCTAGCCCCCCCACTTAGTCTGGTGGTTCCCAGTGTCCTCCCTGGAACCACCTGCGCCCGTCGCCCCAACCCTAGCCCAGGCCCCAATCCCTAACACCAGGCAGAGCTGCTGCTGTGCCTATGAAGAGTGCCCTGCCCAGGAATGCGGGCAGGGGACGATGAAGAGCCACAGTTAGGAGAACTCAGCATGATACCACGCTAGCAGCTCGGGGCCCCATTTTTCAACCAGAGGCTCCCGGTGGTCTTCCCTGAGCCCTTCCCCTCCACAGGCACCACTTTCTTCAGGACAGAGAACAAACTTTTTTCCCCTGCTATTGACTAAGATGGGCATTAGGCCCCCGTGAATGATACTGTCCAAATTCCTCACCCAGTGGGGGTCACACTGGCCACTTGGCCTCTTCTGAGCCTCCCCTGCTCATGGACCACTTGGATGACACAGACAGGCAGGTACACAGACACAACACCCCCCACACTGCCTCCTGTAGCTGGGACCAGAACAGGGAGAGTCCAGCGACAGGCAGGGGGTGCTCTTCTCTTCACCGGGCTACTTAGGTATGGATCTCTATTTAGGATTTCTTCTGTGGGTCAGCATCTTCTGTGATTTTCAGGAAGTTCCTGGACATTATCTTTTCAGATATTACATTTCTCCCTTTCCCTCTTTCCTGGGAATCCAATTACAGTCACATTTCCTATGCATGCCACAGTTCTCAAGTTAGGCTGTGTATTTTCCATTTCTGACTTTAGAACAGACGTTTTCTTCTGATCTGCCTTTCTACATACCAATTTTCTACTTGCCTTTATTTAATTTTAAACCCTTCCAGTTGCTATCACAAAATAACATAGACGAAGAGGCTTAGAAACAACAAACATTTATTTTCCACAGCACTGGAGGCCAGAAGTCCATGGTTAAGGGACCGACAGACTCAGTGTCTGATGAGGGCCCTGCCTGGTCGCGGCAGTGCCTGGTGCTGTGCCCTCACGTGGTCGAAGATGAAACTCCCTCTGGCCTCTTTTTATCAGGACAGTAACCTCATCTGTTCCAGCCAGGAATCCCTTGATTTGCCTCACAAAGACCTCACACCATCCCTTTGGAGGCTGGATTTGAATGGATCAATCTATGGGGGGACACATTCACCTTGGCATCTTCTGACTTGTTTTCTGTCACTGTACTTTTCATTTCTAGAATATCTATGTGATTCTGTTCAATTGCCATTTATTTTTTATTTATTTATTTTTTTGGCAGTACTGGGGATCGAACTCAGGACCCTGTGCTTGCTAGGCAGGCACTAATTCCACTGAGCTATATCCCCAGCCCCTTCATTTTGTTTTTGAGACAGCGTCTCACTATGTATTTCAGGCTGGCCTTAAAGTCGTTATGTAAGCAAGGCTGACCTCAAACTCTCAGTGATCATCCTGCCTCAGCCTTCCAAGTGCTAGGATTATAGGTGTGCACTACCACACCTGGCTTATTTGCCATTTAATGTCTTGTACTTATGGATCATATTTATTAAAGTTGGTTTCTGGTAGTAGCTTATGGGTCTGTTTCTATATTTGACCAATTTTAGTGTTTCAGGCTGATTCTTTTTTAGACAGGGTCTCACTGTGTAGCTCAGGCTGGCTTGAACTCACTATGTAGCAGAGCGGCCTCAAACTTGAGGCAATGCTCCTGCCTTACCCTCCCAAGTACAGGCTTGCCTTACCATGCCCTGCTGGAAATTCTGGTCCCTACGTATGAAAACTGTAAAGGTAGTTTGAGATCTGGGTTTATTTTGTTTCTGGTAGGCAGTCAGGAGGGTAGATCAGGTAAGACCACACGACAGTGTCCTGGTGAGCCTACTCATAGCCCTCTGGCTCAGGAGTCCAGAAGAAAGTGTGGGAGCTGGGGATATAGTTCAGTGGAATAAGCGCCTGCCTAGCAAGCGCAGCGTCCTGAGTTCAATCCCCTAGTACCGCCTAAAAAAAAAAAAAACACACACACACACACACACACACACACACACACACAAAAAAAAAAAAAACAGAAGAAAGTGTGGCTGTCGAGATGCTGGGACCTGCCGCTAGAGAAGAGATAGCAACACAGGCTGCACTGTCTCCAGCCTCATGTGTGACCCATCCCTGACAGCTTTTGAGTGATTCTGTGAATTTTGTTTGGCTTTTCCACTGTCCTGGGTGAGAGTTGGTCAGAGCGCTGGAGAAAGCAGCGTGGCTGTGAGCCCAATGCTAGGCTCTTCTGGACCAGGCTATAACCCCCATTACGTGGGGGCAGCTGAGGCAAGCTAGGTCTGCTTGTGCAAAATGAGGATTGGGCAGGATCAGGGCAGGCCTCCAATCCTGGGGTTTCTGCTGCTGGTTGCCACAGTTGGGGACAAATGTCAGAAGAGACAAGGGCATGAGAAAAGCCTGCTGGTTCAGAAAAATCTCCATCCCAGGAACAGGAGTTCTATCCAGCTAAGGCGGACATAGAAGAGGGCAATGTTGCTTAAAAACAAGAGAAATTTATTTCTCACATTGCTGGAGGCTAGAAGTCCAAGACCAACTGCAGGTGGATACTGTGGGCCTGCTGTCCTCCAAGCAGGCGGCTCTTGCCAGCTGATGGAGCAAGGCAGCACGTGTGTCCAAAGCTGGGAACCTGAATAGCCTCTTGAACCTCAGAGCAGGCTTGAAGCCTCTGTAGTCACAGGCTCCACATCACAGAGGGGCCTCCCTTGGATATGCAGACAGATGAAGCAGCATCCAAGTGAGGACCACCCCAGTGTCTAGCACATCTTCTGGCCTGAAGGTCTACTTCATCCAGCACCCCCTACAGACAGGCAGCTCTGCGCCACCTAGGTCTCCTCAGCCCCACTACGGTGCTCCCTCAGTCCCTGGCCTCACATTGGTTTCCACAGCCCCTGGCCTACTACTCTTGGGATGTGCCCAACCTTCCCAATTGGCCTGCAGCTTCCTCCTGTGCCCAGCTCCTCCCCATTTTCCTGGCAGCAGGCAGACTGTTCCCCTCCCTTCTCACATCCTCTCTAAAGGGTGCAGGCCCCAGGGTAGAGATCTCCACCTCTGCATAACATGGTTTGAGCAATGAAGGTAGAGAGGGCAGAGGAGCCACTGCCATAAAAAGCCAGGGCCGACTAGGGCTCCTGCTGCTTTGGGTTCCCAGACATGTATTCCTTCTATAGCCTACTTCAGAAGAACTGAAAGTATTATGCAAAACCAAATCCAGAAACAAAACCAAAGCTGGACATGCTTCCCTACTGCCAGTTTCAGGGAAGTGGCTGGACTGGGCATGGACACCAAGAAAGGGTGAGGGAGACCTTACCCAGTGGTGGCTCCTTGACAGTCACCTCGACCTGATGTGACACCAAACACAGCTGCACTCACAAAAAATGCACATGTAAAGATGGCACAACTGTCCTGCCCTCAGCCAGCCTGTGGCTCTGTGTGGCCACCTGCTGCCCTGCTCAGGCCTCTGGGTCGCCCTGCGCTTGCCCAGTGAGGATTCTGCGTGGCACATAAGCCTGCTGCCCTGGACAGGCCCCTGTGCACTATCTGCAAGATTGGCTTCCTTCCCGCTCTTTGGTGAGCAAGTTCACTCCAATCCAAAGGCAGCTGCTTGTGGGCTGGAGGTCCCAGGACTGTGCTCCAGCGACACCCTTCTTCCGCCACTGCTAGCTGGGGTTCTTGCAGCACATGGGTGCAGGCTTCATTTCTCCATTCCCTCCCTGTAGCCACAACCTTTCATCTTTACCCCCTGTACATTTCTCAGACCCATGGTTTCTCTCTGCCCAAGAGGTTCCCACCTAGGTGGCTCTGCCCCTCAGATGTCCCTTTCCACAGGAAACCCAACTGGTCCCAGTTGGTCACTAGGACCAATACCACATGAGTCTGGGAGACACAGGGCAGCACAGTGCCCATCACCTCCACCTGCAGCCACTGTTCCTCAGGGCCAAAATCAAGCGGTAAGTAGAGAATACCAGGCTGGGTACAGCTTCCCTCCACCTCAGGACTCAGTTGGCTCTGTTTCTCTCTATAATCTGTTTCTCCGAGATTGTGATTTCTTGCCATCCCATCCCACGTCGTGTGGGTCTCTACCACTGGGCGCAGCCAGAGTGAGGAAGCACCAGGCCCCAGTGACCGTTAAGCTAGGTTACCAACTTGACTGACTTGGTAGATACTCAGGCAATGGGTAGAGCACGTTCTGGGTAAATCTGGGTGGATCACGGAGTATGACCCTGGGCATTAGGCCTGGTCCCTGGCCCCTTCCCTCTTCTGCTTTTCCCCAAGTTCTGCTTCCCAGCTGCTGTGAAGTGAGTAGCTTTGCTTCACCACGCCTTTCCGCCGTGATGTCTGCCATAGAGTAGCTGGCCAGGGACTGAGACCTCGAAGCTATGAGCCAAATTACCCTCTCCTTTAAACTGTGAGTGCTGAGTGTGCGTTTTGCCCCAGTGATGAGAAGGCTGACGGATACATCCCCTGAGCTGCAGTCCCAGCTGGGTGCTGGCACCACTCTGCCACAACTCACATTCAGGCTGTCACTGGCCCAGGTCTTCCAGTGGGCCTCTGCTACGTCCCCCAGGATGGCAAGCTGTCTCCTCCCAGGAGCCAGGAAGATGGTCATGAACATGAAGCACTTGCCCAGCAGGTCCATAGGGCATGCCCAGGCCTGCTTTTCAGCACATTATCCTCTGTGTGTGTCCCAGGTCTGCTCAGGAGCCTCACTGAGGCTTCCAATCCTCAACAGAAAGGGTTATGGAATCTCAGGACAGGGTCTAACCACCCCTCCCACCTGCTCCACCCTCCTTGACAAAATATAGGTCATCTGGGACACAGAAGATCACCAAACCAAGCCCCTTGCTCCTGAACACTGCTTCCCCTTTTCCCAGACTTCTTGGGCCCTCTATCTTAAGGCTTCGATGATGGGAGCAACAAGGGCACAAGGGGAAAAAGGGGGTACTGAGCTGCCTGGCATAGAGCAGCTCCCATCAGTTCACTGCCAGCTGCAGCCAGAGTCCCTGTGGGGTTGCAAGAATGGCTTCCAGGACAGGAATGCTGGGCTACCTCTGCCTGTGAGTGGCCCAGAGGGTCTCTGATGTGTCTTCCCACAGTACCCAGCTCTGAGCATGGTAGGGGCTATGATTTACCGCCTAGTGCTGGGCAAATCTAGCCAGATGATGATCAAAACAGGCATGCGTGTAGGAGGGCGGCACCTCCAAGAGGCAGCTGTCAGCATGGGGCTTTAAATGCACTGAGCTGCCAAGAGGGGTGAGAGGTACGGTGGGAGCAACGGCCACAGCAGAAGTGGCCTGAGGGCCTCTGCAGAGACTGTGCTGTCAGCCCGCAGAGCTCCACAGGGCTGAGGGTAGCGAGCACCAGAAAGGCCTGAGGCAGGCTCTGCCGCCTGTGACCTACTGCCACAGCAAGAGAAAGGCAGAGGATCCTCTTCACCCCAGCTGAGACCCATAGCTTCGAGGTTTCCTGCTTCCCTGAATGCTTCACAGGTGATGGTGATGACAGCAGGGGTGCTGCAAGCGATCCAGGATCTGGATTTGGGGCAATAATGGTTCCCAGGGAAGGCAGGACTTTGGCAGTGCTCAGCCAACAAAGGCTAGGTGGCACATCCATTATGAAGCTGCAGCTCCTAGGAGAGTCCTAGGCCTGAGGGATTGGAGCTGAACTCTGACTCATCACAGCAAGGTTGATCCTCCACCCTAAATGCATTCAATGTACTGGGACCATAGGCCAGTGTCAGACCTTGTCACTGAGGAGGCAGCAGAGCCCAGAAGGAAGCAGACGCACACATCATGGCCCAGGGTGGGTGCAGATTTCCTTCTAAACCCCTGGGTTTTCCTTCTACCTCTCAGTGGGCTTTGCCAGGCCCCAGGAACTGGTGTCCTCCACAGTTCCTTCTGGTGCTCACACTGTCTCCTGCTGAGCTAGATTCCTCTTCAGTTACCCCGGCACTGGCCCACTCAGAGGCCCACCCTCCAACCAGCACCAGGCACACGAAGCCAGCAGTTCTACCTGTAGTGAAGCAGCTGGCCATCCACGCTGTAATCCCGATAAACTTCACAGTCCTTCTCAAGAAGCATGCTTGGAGGAGAGGAGCTGAAACAACAGAGAACAGCATCAGTGGATGATAGGGGTAACCCCGGGGCTCCTGACCACAAAGTTGGTCTCTTCATCAATCAAGCAGGTATTTCTTCTGCCACAGTGGCCCATCTAAAGGCCAAGGGTCACACAGGGACACCAGCCCTGTCCTGGATTTCAGGAACTCAGACCACTGGGACAGGAGCCCAGTGATGGGGTTAGTGAGAATCACAGCCCCAGTCAGACAACAGCTTGGCCTGAGGAAGCCAAACGGTTAGAATGACCCTCATGGAGATAAGTCACTGCCTGAGGGCAAGGGCCGGAACACAGCAAACCTCAGGAGGTATCTGAGAAGCGGGTGGCTGAGAAGGTGATTGCTGCACGTGATCACACTGACATCTACTTACTGTTCAAAAAGAATTTTCAATATTCCAGAAGTACTCTGAACTTACTTAACCTGGTCAAAAATATTCACATGAAACCCCAGGCCTTCACAGTACTCAGAAACAAAAGGATAGAAGCAGACCCACTGTAGTTAGGGTAAGAGTACTGACACTCACTGCCAGTTCTGGAAGTGCTGGCCACTGCAGTAAAAACTCACAGAATCAAATAAAAGGCTACTAGTAGTGGTAAGGGAGACTAGTAATGTAACCTTCACTGTTATAACTTGGGACATGAGGGGGTTTTTAAATTAACAGTAACTTGTCAGAGACCAGAAACATAGCACCAAGGAGGCAGGCTGATGCAGGAGGATTGCAGGTTCAAGACCAGCCTGGCCTACATAGTTAGACCTTATCTTAAACAAAAAAAGTCATAGGCATAAGCTAACAAGGAATATATTGACTCAATTGAATAAAACTATGAAAATTTACTGAAGTACATAAAAAAAAAAAAAAAAAGACTTGAGCCAGGCATGTGGCACACACACCTGTAATCCTAGCACTCTGGGAGGCTAAGGTAGGAGGATCATGAGTTTCAGCCCCACATGGGGAACTTAGCAAGACTCTGTATTAAAAATAAAAGAGGGCTGGGAATGTGAGTTAGTGTGTGGAGTTAGTATAAGACAGTTTGGCTATTATTTAAGTCTCTTTAGAACGTAACTACTTAAAGCAAATTAAACAAACATTACTTTGTGATGTGAAAATTACAAGAGATTTAAATTTCTTGGTGTATGGCCACACTGATTTGCTCCTGTGTTGTCTGGGGCTGTCACTGGATCACACAGCAGACAAAGCCAAGGAGCAGGAGACAGTCAGATGGTGTGCGTCACTGCAAATCACAATGATACAGCAGTAGCTCACAGTGCTCATAATGTCTTTTAATGATCAGAGAATATTCACAATGTGTCAAGTAAAGGCACGTGGGCCCTGAATGTCATGCTCCTAGCACAGGGGACTTGGGTTACTGTGATCCTGGGTTGGATGGGGCAACCCTTAGCTCATCATTCAGGGACTCTGGCACTGTGCTGAGAATGCACAGTGACACCCCCACCCATGTGGTCAGTGTTTCCAACTTATACAACACTTTAGGTAAGTTTAAATGAAAATAGAAACTATGAAGTGGAATCTCATCGCGCACAAATACTGGACAAAAATGGACATGGCCCTTTGAATAAAGGAAGTTCTACAGTGGCTCACTTAGCTCACTTAGTCAAGGAAAGTTGTTCACTGACTGTGGGTGACTACATTGTGCCGACTGAGGCACCAACACTGTTGTCCTGGGACAACAAACTGGCCTGACAGTGGTTGGGCACAGACAGTTGGAGAGCTACCGACAGTGGGCGCCTCAGAAAGTCACAGAACTCAGTGCTTTTCCTGGGCTCCTGATGATGTGATGTTATTCACCTGCTCGGCCCCAACTCCAGTGTTGGTGCTGAGCTCCGAGTGGCCTCCACCCGCTCTCCAGGAGGATGACTATGCAGAATGTTTCAAATAAGCCAAGAGAGCACTAATTCTGTGCTACTGGAAGCAATCTGAAGTGGACTCTGCTAGATATGTCACTGCTGAGCATGCTGAGGGTGCATGTAAGGCAGACAAGGCTGAGCTGGATAGTTCACAAAGCTTGTGAAGATATAAGAAGATGGTTGCTTGTTATTATTTCACATTGTTAGGTATTTTGTGGAATATATTTGAATCTACCATGAGCTACTTAAACAGCCCATGGACATATCCCTTGTTACTGAATGTCTGGTCAGAAATCGGAGTTTACTGCAGACTTAATAATGTTTCTTAATGAATTCAACCTAGAATTACATGGCTAACAGTGCTTATATGCAAAGACAATGCAAATTTCATTTCAAACCATAAGCAATGTCAAGCTCCTTCACTTTTTTTTAAAAACTGGGACTCGAACTCAGGACCTTGCACTTGTCAGACAGGTGCCGTGCCACTGATCTATATCGCCAGCCCTCCTTCACCATTTCTTGCACTGTGAAAATCCACACCAGAGCAAGAGATACACCTTCCAAGGTCAAAATACAGCACTAGCAGGATCTTTCTGACTTGATGTAAATGCAAGTACACAGGAAATTTGTTTCAAACTTCACTTAATTACACCCGAAATTACAACCATCAGTCAGATGTGATTAACCTGCAGGGCAATGACACTCTAAAAGACAAGCATAGAGAAATAATCTAATAGAATTTTATAAATGCCCTTTGAGTGGTAAATGTGCTTAGGCAGCTTCCCACCCACACTCCGCCAGCAGAAGCTGGCCCAGAACTGATTCAGGGCAGTCAGCAGAAAAGGGTACCCATTACTCAAGACGTCCCCTAAATGCTCAGAGTGAGGAAAAACACTGCACAAAATAAGTAGAGTCATTAAACCTACAAACAAGCCCCAAATCCAGAGGGAATCATATAATCACTGAGGTGAAAAGCACAGCCAAGGGCCAGCGATGCAAACGTGATCACTGCAGGAGAAACGGTCAGTGAACCCAAACATGCAGTGAGAAACTAGGGAGGATGAAGCAACAAAAACAAAACAAACAGCACAACCGAAGACTACAGATAAAGCAAAGACAGAAAGAACATTCCAGTGTAGGCAGGCTGAGGGACAATGTCAAATGGCCTAAGACTAGGTGAGAACCGTTGACCCAGAAGTCCAAGAGGCTCCAGAAGCACCAAGCACAATTTTAGTATATGTGTTGCCAAGGGTAGCATGCCTGAAGTTTAAGGATCAAGAAAATCACATGGAAGTGGCTTGAAATCAACAAGAGATATAAAATCAGCCAGTGTAAAAAGACACATTATGTGGGGAAATATAAAGATAAGGACAACAGATTTCTTGTCAGACATAATGCAGCCCAGAAGAAAATGGAGGGGCAAAAAAGAAAAGAACATCCACCTAGAATTCTAAATCCACCAAAAATATCTTTCAAAAATAAAGGTGAAGCTAGGTGGTGTAGGTTCTAGGAATTATCCTAGAACTCTGGGAGGCTGAGGCAGAAGGATTTTAAGGTAGAGCCCAGCCTGGGCAATTTAGTGACTAAGAGAGTCCCTGTGTCAAAAGATAAAAGGCTGGTCATGTAGCTCAATGCAAAGGTCTTGGGTTTAACCCTCATTACTGGGAGGAAAACAAAGAAAAAGAAAAGATGATGAAATAGATTTTTTTAAAAATACAGAAGTGGAAATAAGTAATCTCCAACAGACTTACATTGCACGAAAGACAAAAGTAGGCTCTTTAATCAGAAGACAATGGTGGTGGACAGAAATGTAGCTACTGAAGAAAGACCCTGAAGACAGGGAACTAGGGTTAGTGTAAGACAGTCTGGCTATTACTTAAGTCTCTGTAGATGGTAACTACTTAAAGGAAAACAATGACAATGTATGGAAACATTTATAACACACAAAAATGAAAACAAGGGCAGCAACAGGACAAAGACTGGGTGGAGAGCACCACGGGGAGCTCTTGCCCCACATGTTAAATGGCATAATATCACTTGACATGTGATTGCTGTTACAAACCCTAAAACAATCACTGAGAACACAGCGAAGAGCCATAGCTAAGAACCCACCAGAACACAATGAAGCACAATTAAAATAAGCTCAATCAACCCAGAAGAAGACAGAGAGGTAAAAGGAACAAAGAACAGACAGAACAAATACAAACTAAACAGTGAGATTCAATAATATAAATAATCACATTGACTATACCCCTAAATGAAAAGGCAGAGATGGTCAGATGGAATAACAGCCGGACCCAGTCCAGGCACGATGATGTGCACTGATAGCCTCAACTACTCTGGACACTGACGAGGATCAGTTTGCGTCCAGCCCTCAAAATAAAAATTGGCTCGTGCAAGGTCCTGAGTTCAATCCCCAGCACCAAAACCAAGCCAAACCAAAGCAAACCTGGTGATTTAGTTCAGTGTGAAGTCTCTGGGTTCAATCCCCAGTTCAAACAAAAAAAAGCTATGGGGGACCTATGTTTGAGTAAACTTCAGAGCACAGAAGGATGGATGTTTTGTGATGAAGTAGGAATCAACTCATGAGGAAGTGTGGAGAAGGGCATTCTTTAGTTAATCTTTCAATGTATTGCCTTAGGTATAACCGGACCTAGGTTGTTGTGTTCTGGAGGAAGTCTAACAAAAGCTTTGTAAGCCCTGGCACCAACACTAAGTGTTTTGCTGTGTTATGTAGAAAAGGAATGGTAACAGGCTAGCAATCTACTCATGTCTCCCGCCTATGGTAATTGAGTTGTATTGTTCTTGCTAAAGCGGTTACTATTCACGTGGTGGCCCAGGTGCCTCTTTTGTTTTATCTCAATAAAAGGTTATGGAAAAGGTGATTCGGGGCTACAGTCAGGTGAACTGTAAGCCCCCTGATCCCAGGACATTATCTCTCGTGTATTTCTTCTTCTAACTTTTTATTCATCCGCAGGTACCTCGTTTTTGGGACCTGTTCACCCTGGACAGAAACGGGTAATAGACCAACAAGGAAGTAATAACCTTGAACATGTAGGCACTGGGTGTTCCCATTTACCTCAGAGTGATAAAAGCATGTGTCTACACAGAGACTTATATGTGAATGTTCACTCATACCAGTTTATTGGTCATACAGACAAACCTGGAAACAAGCCAAATGCCCATCCAAAGAGCACAGTGGAATACTACTCAGCAGTGCTATGATTAGCACATGGCATCATGGCAAAACAATTACATGGAGTAAAAGTTGACATACAAAATGAGTACACAGCATTCAGTACCACTTAACATTCTAGAAAACACAAACTGCTGGGCATGGTGGTACATGCCTGTAATTCCAGCACTCCGAAGACTGAGGCAGGAGGATCACTGCAAGTTTGAGGCCAGCCTGAGCTACATGGTGAGCTCAATGTCAGCCTAAACTACAGTGAGACCTTGTCTCAAAAAAAAAAAAAAAAAAAAATCGAAAATAAGAAATAGAAAACATAGCTGGGTGTGGGGTGGTTGTGCATTCCTATAATTCCTGTAATCTTCAGCACTCAGGAGGCTGAGGCAGGAGGATCATTGTGAGCTCATGTGCTAAATGAACATTGGCTGGCCAAAATGTGCTAAATAGTGAGTGAGTTCAAGGCCAGCCTGAACTGGATAGTGAGATACTGTCTCAAAAAAAAAAAAAAAAAAAGAGAAAAGAAAAGAAAAGAAATTCATCTGTGATAGGCAGGTGGATGGTCTGCTGGGAACACAGGGCAGGGCAGTATAGAGGGACAAAGAAGTCAAGGAGACTTTGGGTGGTGGAAACACTGCCACTCTGCTCATGGGTGCAACATACATGGAAACCTATCACAGCACATGCTTCCATCACAGGTGGACAGGTGCCCACCTTTTGGTTTTCCTTCCACAAATGGTTATACAGAGACGAAGCATCAGTGCAGGGCCTGAGCAGCACTGGCCAGGAAGAGTCTTACGGCTCCTTGTCTTTCTACTACTTGAATCTTGTTTGTGAACATTTATACTTTTTGTCGTATTTTGTTTTTAACACAGAGTCTTGCTGTGTTGCCCAACTGGCTTGAGCTTCTGGGCCAAATGATCCTCCTGCCTCAGTCTCCCAAGTAGCTGGGATCACAGGTGCTTGTCAACACACTCAGCTTATCTATATCTTCATAAATGGGATAGGAACCAGTAAAGATACTTCAAACATGAAAAAGAAAAAAAAAATCACAATTGTGTCACACTGAAGCCCTTGACCTTGGGAAAAACAGTTGTTGAGGTGGCTGTTCTGTCCCTGTTGGGAGAGAGGTAACCTTTCCACCCTGAGCTCAAGACCCACACACATCCTATCAAGGGATAACCGTGGAGGGCTGGCTGGCCAGGGCGCCCATCACCACCGTATCTGCTGCCTTGAAGAGTGGACCTGGTCTGCAGGACAAGGACCCACATTCCTTCCTGAGGAACCTACACGCCGCACACTCTGCTTGTGCTAGGGGGCCATCCTGGGCACAGGATTCTGACCTCCTGCCACTTGGTGGGAGACTAGCCAGCTAGAACATCAAGAAGAATAGATGCAGGCAGGGAGGGTGCTGCCCTCCCTCAGGCAGCAGCCCCTAGCCGGGCCCTGCTCTGTGGGGAGCTGCTGGTAGCCTGTTTCCCCAGTGGAGTCCAAGTCTCTTCCCCGTCTCCTACTCCAAAAATGCAGGTCAGCCACCCGACCACTGCCACCCTGACCTCTGGGAACATACAGACTAATGTCCTACCTCAGATAGACAGTGTGACTGCGGCACTGCCCTACCCCCTGGTCTGTGTATCTCCTTAGCCCTGGGACACTTGTGGGTGGGGTATGGCAAAGGCAGGCAGTCCAGCCCATGTCCCAGTATGGACACTTTACTGAGCCGCCAGTAAGGGCAGAAAAAACAAAACTACCCAAAACCACCAAGGCTGGAAGTTGAGAGAGGAACCTGGTGGTGCTGGGAACTGAACTCAGAACCTCTGCACTGAGCTACACCCCAGCCCTAAGCTCTAGCTGGGGGAACTCCTTGCCAGGGTCGGGCTCTGGTCTGCTCTTGGACTCACATCCATCAACTCTGTGAAGGTCTTTGGGATTGTCTGCAGGGCCTGTGATAGCTGCTTGCCTCTCTGCACCAGTGTATGGATCCAACTTGACCTGAACGTAGCCACCTTGAGGTGTAACCACCAAGACTGACCACCCTGGGGTAGTCATGGTCAGTTTCATGCATAGTTTCCCAGCAAATTATAAATACACAGTCCCTCCAAAGTAATGTGTGGAGCTTTATAGCTGGACCCAGGCTTCCTTGGCTCCAAGAATAGGCCCGATATCCTTGAGATTAGCCTGAGATAAACCAAGTACTTTCAGGCTCCCAGTCACTTCTCTTTCGAGCAGTACATATGCCCCTCTGTCTGATCCAAACAACAGTATCCACTGGTCTTGCTGATGCCCAGGACCATGCCTCCCTCTGTAAGTCCGTTAAGTTACAATCTGTGCAATTCCAAACCCGTCTGCCTCTCATCATGAGTCTTGGGGCCTTAGGATATTTCAGTGGTCCCATGGAACCTCAGAACAACCCCAGGCCTGCAGCAAGTCTTCGGCCGCGGTGACCACAGCTGCCCATAGTGGACACTTGCCCATCTTCATCTCCCTTGCCTGCTACCTGCTCCAATACTCTCCTCCACATCTTTCTCCAAGACAAAACCCTCCATGGTCACCTGACTAGGGCCCCTCTCCATATCCTGGCCTCCTTCCACTTCTAGGGGGAGGGGTTTTCTCACCTCCCACCAATGATGCTCTGTGCCTGCAGACAACCCCAAAGATTACTTCTTACTCAGCTTGGACCCTTCATGCCATGTCCAGCATCCACACTGGCCAGTGCATGCCCTGTGCAAGAAAGAGTACATGGTCAACTATCTACACTCCAAATGGAGACTAATCTTTCTGCCCGAGCCCAGTGCACTGCACAGAATGGCCACTTCCAACCCCAGAAGGCCACCCACGTGGTCTGTTACTGCCTAAGCCCTTGTACAACTTCCTCAGAAGAACCAAGACGAACCCCACCATGTCAACAGCTCTCGGAGTAGAATCCAGCCTGCCCTGTTCCACCACCCAGTGTACTGCTGTCTCTCTATGTAGTGGCGCTGCTAGGAGGCACCTGTGTGAACAGCTACTTTGGAGTCCCAGGCCTGGTGCAGAGCTTCATCACACAGCCTCCATTCCCATCTCCTTCGTATTTTCCACTTGGGTCACTGTCCTGACACATCTCCCTGGCTCTTCATCCAGATCCTCAGATACAGCGCCCTCAGTGACAGAGACCACTGATCTGCCACTGAAACAATCAACATTACAGAAAGTTAGCTCTCAAGGTGTCAGGCTGGTGCAGTGAACCACCAGGCCAGGGGCACAGCACAGCCTCATTTCTGTCAGCAGAAACAGATACAACTGGTGACACGCCCTTGATGCCCCCTTACAGTTGGGGTAGCTGACCACCAGCTCCTACGGTGGCCCATCTGCCTCAACTGCCTGACCACGTGGACAAAGTCCTCCACATGAACCTCAGTTTCTTCCTTTGTACAATGAGAATAAAAGTAACACCTCTCTCCTGGGCATCCATGAGTAGCCGTCCAGTACAGGTACAGGCAGCACTAGCAACCTCATGGGTCCCCACTGACTCCCAGGTGATGCCTAGGACAGGTTCTGCCAAGACAAAGCAGCCCCTCTGTCCCGCATGCTGTGCTCACAGGTGGATGGAACAAAAAGAGATACCAAGACACAACTCTGTCAGCCATAGAACCCTCTGCGGAGGGGCCTACCGACAGCCTGTCTGGGAGAGGACAGTGGCTGGCAGTCCCTTCCGCCCAGGATTTCTCCCGCTTACAGGCTGTTCGTCCACTGAATTCCTGGTCTTAGGAAACCAGGTGGCTAATGACACTGTCAACAGAGAGCCAGGACTAAGAAAACACTGGAGGAAATGGGAGCACGAACCAGCTGGGTGACACTGTCCCCACACCCACCAGAGGCCAGCAAGCAGCAAGGCAAGATGCGGGCAGAGACCAAAAACCTTCATTATTACTGGACACAGGCGAAGTGCCAGAGCATGTACTGGAGACAGGAGTTGCAGACAGCCAGCTTCCTACGTTCAGGCCTGTCTCCGCCTGCCCTCACCACCCTCTCGTTCCTGACTTTCCCTGCCCTGGTTCCCTTTGGTTCCAGCTCCAGTCCTTTGGGATCCAGACCCTCCCCACCCTGTTCCCCAGCCCCGCCCCACTCCTCACCTGCCGCTCTCCTCCCTGGTGCTTCCCAGCGCCACCTGCCGACCGGCTCGGGCAGGCAGGTCTTGCGCCCTCTCAGTGGTGGTGTCCGGCTCCGGCTCCAGCGAGGAGCCAGTGCTGCCTTCACGGCTGCCGCGCCCCGGGCTGCTGTCCACCGAGGCGCGCGGGGACTCAGTATTCTGCTTCAGCGTCTGGAGCTTGGCCAGCGGGATGATGTCGCAGTTCTGCGGGCGGTGCCACACAGTGCGCTGCGAGGCGGCACTGTAGTAGTAGAAGCGCGATGTGTTGGGGTCAAAGAGCTCCCACCATTGGTCCTCGCTGGTGCGTTTGATGCGCACGCCTGCCGGGGGATCCCAGACGCACTCGCCTGTGACCAGGTTGGCGTACATTCGCTCTCGGGTGCGCGGCTCGATGATCTCCACCCACTCCAGCCTGGGGAACAGGATACTGCATCAGTGCAACCCGGCTGCAAAGGGCTTAGGTTCCCCTCCTCCACTTCCGACCCCTCCCCCAGGCCACACCCTCCAACTTTGCAAAGCTCTTTTTGTTTGTTTGTTTGTTTGTTTGTTACCGAGAATAAACGCAGGACCTTGCCCTTGCCAGGCAGGCACTGTGCCCCTGAGCTATATCCCCAGCCCATACAGTGGTTTTAAATTACAAAAACACACTTGGAAAGCAACACAAAGCCTCCGGACAAGGCCCTCTGAATGTGGGCATGTGTGACCTCTGGTGTGCTCCTGTGACAAGTGGAATTCTTCTGGACTGCTTCCAAAGTTCTACAAGACAAGAACCACTCTGCAGGTGTGAATGTCCCTTGGCACGGACACAGCCCTGGGCAGCTGTCTTTTCAACCCCTATGGCTCAGCCTCGCCAGCACAGGCTGATGATGGATGAGTCTCTCTCTAGGGAAAGACTCAGTTGGGACCTGCGCTGGGAGGATGAAAAGGCCTGTTGGGAGACCTGCCCTCAGCTCTGCTAGTAGGAAACAGGCTCTAGAAAGAGGCCACCCGAAGTTCCCAACCTCTTGGTGACACTGCATGCCCAAGGCATCACGTCATGAGCTTTCTCTCAAGACCTAGACACAAGTGCCTCTGTGTTCCCTCACCGCCCTGGGGGCACACAGGCTGCAGGTGGACCTGCCCCCCACACAGGGAGAAGGCCACACACTAAAGGGGAAACCCACCACTGCTGCCTGTCCCTGCTTGCTCACACAGAGTCCAGGTGCCTCAACCTTTCCTGCCTGCACTGGCCCCCGGTCTATTGGAAGCAGGGGGGCCTGGGGCTGGGGACTGCTGTGTGCAGGGCTTCTCTCCTCTGTGTGGCAAGCAGCTGTGGGCAGCACAGGTCTGGGGAGGAGCCAGTGATGATCCTGAGCGAAAATACTGCTGATGGGCAACATATGGGAGGAAAAGGAGAACACGGCCCTGGGCAGTTTCTTCTCAGGACTGAGCTGAACACTGAGCATTGCTGGATGTCCTGCTTGGTATAAGGGCCCTGGGTTCAATCCCCAATTAGCATGTGCACACAGACATACATACACAAGTAAATAAAAGCATCCGACAGCTCTATGGCTCTCGGTCTGGGCTGTGCACCCTGTTCCTTGAAACCTTCCTGCAGCCTTTCCCCTTGACTCTGGTCACCACAGACACTCTGACCCCTCTTCTCTCCCACAGCTCAGCACTACAGCGCCACAGGGCCAGGGCTGCAGGTAGCGCTAGCCCATGCCTTTCCTAAAGACACTGCCACTCTTAAGAACATTCCTAGTCCTTGAGTCATAATTCTCTCAGGCCCCTGCATGGTGCAGTGGGGGTAATGAGAACCCAAGTATCACACAAACAAATATCAAGCGGGTGTGAGGAGGACATGGGTCCCCCTCCCCTCCCCTTCCTTACTCCCACCCTGGAGCAGCTCTCCCACCCACTGTGGCCACACTGGTGACATGGCGCATGTCTACAGCCCTGAACAAGGCCTCCCACATTGCTGAAAACTCACACCGGCCCTGCCTTCCTCTGCACGGGAGGAAAGTGCTCTGAGATGTCCCCACAGGTGCTCTGAGGTACCTGTTCCCTCTACTGTAGCCATCATGAGAACAGTGCTCTCCCCAGAAGCATGGACCTCATGTGGGAGCCCCAGCCTCTTGGGCTTTGTGACTGAGCTAAGGGCCACCTCCAGAGCTTTCCCCACAGACTTGAAGGTGGTGGGGACCCTGTGACAGAGGGCCAAGGACTTCCAGGCCATTCTTCCACATGAGACAGCGGCCAGGGAACTCATGATATAGATGCACCAAGAGTCTGACACTTCCCTGACACGCAGTAGAGGAGCTCATCCCCGAGCCTGCCCTGACGGAGGGTCTGTGTTGATAACCCAGGCAACAACCAGGTAGAGAGGGTCATACGAAGGACAGCACACATCAGCCCTGATAGGGTCACACACAAGAAACAGCTGTGGTCCACACCCACTGATCTCTCCCAGGAAAGGCACCTAGCAAAATTAGAACTGGGCCTATGCAGGCTAAGGGCTGACCCAGGGCCAGCAGGAAGGAATGGTCTGGTGTGCAGGTGGCAGCATCTCATGGACAGCACACTAATGTTGAGAACTGCAGTGAGATGGGTGGCTACAGAGAGAGGAAAAAGTAGAAAGGATTAACTGGAACATCTAGTTTAAAAATAAATCACCAAAATTAACATGTTACATGGGCTTAAGAGCAAATCTACACAGAGAAGGCACTGACGCAGCTCAGGGCAGTCAGAGGAACCGGCAGCGGCAGAGGCTGATCCTCTAGGCGCAGCATCTGGGAGAAGAGTGGGTAGGGCCATGTGCTATATTTAAAACAAGCAACTCTGGAGGCGACTGAAGAAGTACCACATACTGCAAGCATGTCATGGTCCCTTGAGGTAAAAGGTGCTCTTCACCACCAGAGAATGGCAGAGCTCAGGAAAATGCAAACCCAACCAGGAAGAGTGCTGCCAACACCTTGAGTGTGGCTACCATCAAAAGGGCTGGGACACTTACATGGCAAGGACCACAGCCACCGCCCTTGTGCTAAGGGAAGGTGATGGGGATGGCGAGCACTGTGGAACTATAGCTACTCTAGTAACTAACTGAAAGCCTAGTAGGAGGGCAATGTGTGGGAACCCAGGTCCACATGCTCATGGCAGCACAACACTCAGGACAGGGCAGAAGCCACCCAGGCACTCATGCCCCAGAAATCCCCTCTGGAATGAGGTCACAAAGACCTGACACTGACACCCGAAGGCCCTGCTGGGGAACTGTCAGGAGTGCACATGTGCGTATGTGCCCACCAACTCCACTGCAGAACAGATCAACGGGGATCATCCCCAGTCAGTGCCCTGAGCCTCCCTCAGCACCCAAGGAAAGAAGCCTGACCATGTGGTCAGGCATACTTGGTACAGGCCAGGAGTAGGAGGCAGGTGGGAAATGGGTGCTCTGTGAGCCCATCAAGGGAACCCCACCAAGGCAGGAGGAAGGAGCAGGCACATGCAAGCCTGACTGCCTTGGAAGACACAACCTAGCCAAAGGTTAAGACTCTGTTAGCAGAGAGCAGCCACAGTAGGGGTGAAGGCAGAGTGAGCCCCCTTTACCCTTAGCACTCATGCCAGCCCATCTGTGACAGAAACAAGGCTGCCCCTTGGAAGTGCTCAGATACAGACACTCATCTCTGTAAACCTCATACCAAATGGGGTTCCATGATGCACATCTGGTAAAATGGGTAATTCCAGACAGAAGGGTCTTGTCTAAGAGACCTGGCCACAGGACCCACACACCTGCATCCAGTCCCTGGTTTTTCCCACAGTGGGGCTGGGGCTCCTTATAGAAGCAGCTGATTCCAGGGCGAGGTGAGAAACACAGAGGAGCCACTTGTGCCAGCAAGTGGGGGCCCAAGTCCCAGAGGAGGGGTGTGTGGCAGGACACAAGGAGCCCCAGGAGCCTGAGCCAGGACATGGGACAGCTTGAATGGCAGACAGTGAGATAAAGTAATGTTGGTAGAGAGACAGACACGCACAAACCCCCTACCAGCGCTGTGGGTAACACATATGGACCCATCCTCCAGGGAGGTGGCACATGATGCTTCTGGAATGGGAGCTCCCTCCACAGAGCACAGTGGAAATGCAGATGACCAATGGTAGTCAGGGTGTCAAGGTCGATGCTGACAGTGGCATGCCCTTGACAGTGGGAGTCCCTTCCTGGAAATACGTGTGACCCATCTAAAACATCAGATAAATCTATGTGGACAGACATTCTGCAAAATACCTGGCCAGGTCTCCTTGAAACTGTTAAGGTCATCCAAAACTAAGAAAGTCTGAGAAACTGTCACAATAGAGTTCAAGGAGACAATGGTACATCATATGGGACCTGAGAGAAGGGACCTCAGGTAAGAGCTAGTAAGCCTGATGAAGTGCAAGCTTCAGTTAGCAGTTAGGCCCCAGGCAGTACCCTCATGAGGACACGGACCTTGGGTCCAGCACAAGAGACAAAGGGCCCTCCATGCCCCTTGGCCAGCACCACTTCATCCTAATACTTCTCAACTACAAAGCTTTTTTTTGTCTTTTTGAGACAGGGTCTCACTCTGCAGTTCAGACTGGCCTTGAGCTCACTTTGTAGCCCAGGCTGGTCTCAAACTTGCAATGATCCTCCTGCCTCAGCTTCCCCAGTGCTGGGATTATAGATATGAACCACCATGCCCAGCTAATCGAAGCTTGCTTCTTTAAAAGTAAGTAGCTTTTTAACCAGACATGGTGGTGCTCACACCTGGTCCCGGCTACTTGAGAGGCTGAGGCAGGATTACGAGACTGGGCTGCACAGTAAGATCTTGACTCAAAAACAAAAACAAAACAAAAATAAGCTCTACTTTAAAATGTTAATTTTATACCCTGAAAATTGCGTAAGACACACTACTACATTTCACAGTTGAGGCAGGTACCACAGGGCTGGTCCCGTACAGACGTGGGAGACCGAGGAGGGCTAGGCACAGGGGAGCAGGAGCCTCCAGGGCAGATGCAAGGCAGTGAGCGCTCAGCACCTGCCACACCAGTCCTGTGCAACCTGGAGACCGGAGCTGGCGGACGGGAACAGAGAATGCAGGTCAAGGATGGCGCCCAGACTGGCATGTTAAGGGCAAGGCTGTCCCTCAGCCGCTGAGCCTCATCCATTGTTGTAGCCCTGACACATCCGGGATGCACTAAGACTCTCAGGAAGAGCAGAGCCATTTGCGGGTGCCTGTGGAGCGGCAGCCCAGCCAGCCCAAAGCCTTGGATGGCAGGAGGACAAAGGTACAGGGGCGCCCTGCAGGCTGAGGTGTGTACTACCCTCAGCCCAGCCCGGACTCAGCTCCTCTGCCCCTGCTGGTGGCTACACTCACTCCATGTCCACCCTACGTTGTAGCCACACGCTGTGCTGGCCCTGCAAGTCCCAGCTGTGGAGGGAGGGGGCTTAGTGGCTCTCGCTGGCCAGCGTGTGGGATGTAGGGCGAGTGAATGAGAAGGACAAGGCAGCAGGGTCTTGGCAAAGGCAGAAGATGCTGCCAAGACTGCCATAGAGGCGTAGTCATTGGAGTACCCTTTATAGATCAATGGAGCATTCCAGTCACTAGAGGCCTTAAGGCTGAGGTAGAACAGTCATCCCCTGGTCTGGCATGTGCCGAAGGGTCCTCATCATGCCCCGGCCATGGCAACCAGGCCCACCGTCCCAGTGCTGAGTGGGCCACAGCTGTGCCCCGGCCTTCCCAGCCTACACAATGACCAGTCAGGCCTTAGATGACAATACAGATTGTCCAAAGTCAGGAATCGGGTTGTTTGCCCTTAAACCTCCACGGCTGGTGCTAATCCTGGCTGGATTTGGTCCTCCCAGGCTAGGCCCTGCTGACACCACCTCCTCAACTTTCCTGGCAGGCCAGGCACCCAGAGGCATGGGCGCTCGGCACAGCTGTTTCCACCCCACAGAGACTACATCCTAGAATGGTCACCCTCTGCTCCCCTCAGTGCGCTCAGCCCGGGTGGTGGCAATTCTGGCTAACAAACACCTAAGGAATCTTCAAAGATTCCAAGAGTAGGATAGGAACCAAGGCCAGTGTGCAGACAAACATGGGGCTTCAAGGGACCCTGCCCCAGGGCCTGAAGAAAGCTCCCTGGGCATGGGGACACCAACATGTCAGGGCTGACCTGACTTGGCCAGGAGAACAGGTCCTCCTGGCTGACTGGTGAGAACAGGCTAATCTGTGGGAGGTGGGCGTGGGAGAGAAGGTTCTCGGGTCTGGATGGAAGGACGTGATATAGAAGGACGCCAACAGAGATGAAGGGGAACAGACAGGGGAGGCAATAATTTCTCCTTAGTACTGTACTGAGCCAGGATGGTGAGGGGCCTGGCCAGGGTCACAGTGATCTTTAACAAGGGTGACATGTCAAGAACATGGCACTCACAGTAGCGCACAGCCTCCCTAACCAGGGGACACAGCAGGTGGCTATTTCTATGCTTAGAGGACCCTGTAGTCACCTCAACTCTTCAGGGATCCTGAGTTTTCATCTCCTCTCCTGGCTCATGACATTTACAAGAACAAAGTTGGGAGGCTCCCTGAAGGATCCCTCTGAGCACAGAGAAACTTACCAAAGCACAGAATCTAATATTCTAAGCCCTAAAAGAAGCAACACCCATTCTTACTTTTGTTTAAAATGCACTTTCAAATGAGTTAATGTGGTAATGCTCACTCAACAAAGAACAGGGCTTTGTTCTATTTCTATGCACTGCTGGGTGCATGTGGGCAGGAGCCCAGCCTTTTAAGAATGCCTGGGGGACAGCACTCAGGCAGAAGCCTCGGGAAACAGAGGGCAGCAAAGGCATAGAAGACACTGAGCCCCACGTCCAGGCACAGGTGGAAGTGCTAGTGTTTTCCTCATTAAGGCCCACGGCCAGGTGCTTCAGAGCTCAGGAGGTGCCATGGACTCTGGCTAGACCTAGATCTCAAGGACAGGGAGGAGCTCAGCTGGTAGCTGTGCACATGTGTAGGCCAGGGGTCCTCAAGGTCCAGGGAGGAGTGGTCAGGACTATGAATCCAGAGAACATGCATCCCGCCCTTGGCCTCGGAGTCAAGTCCAGCTGAGCATGAGTCAGCAGAGGGTGCTAGTCCCCAGGCCAACAGGGCTATACGGGGTGAGGGTGCTGAGTTGCCAGGCATGTGCTGGACAAGCTATGTCACATCTGGTACATAAGGAAGGCATGATCAGCGCTGGAATTGCCTAAGGACTCTGAGACAAGCTATGTCTGATCCTGCAGGCAGCAAAGCTCCTGAGGGCCAGCTGCTGGCCCTTTGACTTTTTTTTTTTTTTTTGTCTTTTTGTCTTTTTGAGACAGGGTCTCACTATGCAGTTCAGGGTGGCCTTGAGCTCACTTTGTAGCCCGGGCTGGTCTCAAACTTGCAAGGATCCTCCTGCCTCAGCCTCCAGAGTGCTGGGATTACAGGCGTGCACCACCACACCTGGCCCCTTTGACTTTGTTGGAGCTGTGTTTGAGATTTACTTAGTAGCAGTATTTAAAATGAACTGTAAAAGGAGAAAGGGGCTATCTTGTGACAAGCGCAGAAGGAGAGACAACAGCAGTCCCTAGACTGGGGTGAGGAATACCCTGTGGTTCTAATAGGGATGGCAGGGAACAAGGCCCCCCTTGGTGACACACTATTATTCGATGACAGGATGTAAAAGCAACTTTTCCACTGCTTCTGTTCTTGGAGATGTTGTGTGCCAGGTATATGGCAGGTTAAGAGGGGCACTTTCCCTACTCTCCAGATTCCAGCAGTGATGTTGTCAAGGCCATTCAACAGAGAGAGCATAGCATAGCATACTGTCTCTTCAACAGTGATGCTGGGAAGGAAAAGTAAATACTCATGTGCAAAAGAATGAAGTTGGCACCAATTTCATGCCATGCATAAAATTAATTCCAAAGCACATCAAAGGCCTCACTGTAAAAGCTAAAATTATAAAACTCTTAGCAGAAAAGATAGGGTAAGTCTTCATGAGTTCAGAGTTGTGAAGACCCTTAGACATGGTGTCAAAGAGCACAAGCAGGAAGGGAAACATTACATCAGACTTTACCAAAATTACAATAAACAATACTGTACCCCCGACAAAATGAAAACATAACTACAGACTGGAAGAGTACATTTCCAGGTCTTCTCTCTGGCAAGGGACTGAAATCTAGAACATAAAAAGAACTCTTATAATTCAATAATTTAGGAAATGGGCATGGAGCTAAGAGTGTAGCTCAGTAGGAGAGAACACACTTAGCATCTACAGGGCTTTGGTTCCACTTCCAGCAAAAAAAAAAAAAAAAAGAAAGAAAAAAGGGTTAAAAGTGGGCAAATAAGGCACAGAGATAGAGATATGGCTCAGTGGTACAGTGCTTACCTAGTATGCCTTGGGTTCTGCCCCTAGCATCACAAAAATAAATAAATGCAAATTTTTAAAAATGAGCAAATGACCTGAATAGAAACCTTTACAAAAAGATACGCAAACAGCCAATGCAGACACAAAGGTGTTGACGTCCTTAGCCACAGCCTACCTTCGGCCCACCTTCAGGGCCCCCTTCATTACTGTGCTCAAGTGGGAAATATGGCACTGGCCTGTGGGTAGACAGCAGGAGCATGGAAAATTCTGCCAGAACCCATGCCACACGTGGAAAATGAACCCCACGGACAGTGGGAAGGCCTGAAGGGAAAGCAGCAGCCCCTTCAGGCAATGAGCTGGGCACTGGCCAATGCAACTCTAGCTCTCTAGACATACTCAGGACACAACCAGAGGATGCAGGGCTTCAGTTCAGTAGAGGGCAGCCTTTAGTAAGAGTACTGGGATAACTGAGTGAGTTTCAAAACCAGAAAGTCGGGCCCACACTTCACACCATACACGAGAATAAGCTTCAAATGGATTCAAGATCTAAGGAAAAAACAAAACTGTGGGGCAAGGGGTACAGTTCATTGGTGGAGTGCACGTGCTTTACCTAGCATGCACGAAGTCCTCGGTTTCATCTTCAGTACTGCAAAAAAAACCTAAAAAAAAAAAAAAACAAAGCCAAAAGCATCCCAGCACCATGAGAAAACATAGTATATTTCCATACTGCCTGGGTGAAGGTGATTAAAGACCAGATGTACTAACAAAACAGACTAGTACATTTGACTGTAAAAGGACTTTAATATGGAAAAAACACTACAAGTAAAAAACATTTTGAGTTTTAGGATATAGGCAGTAGAAATACTTGCAATATAAATTGTAGATAAAGGGTTCATATCCTTCATATGCAAAGTTGAGCATAAAAAATACTAAGGGAAAATGAGCAAAAGATCAGAGCATTGCACGGTGAACCATGACACACAGATGATGTTATCTTTGTCCACTTAGCCCATCAACAGACACAAAACCCAAGCCCCACACAGACCTCATCCTCAGGCCACATGCTTGGCCAGAGGCTCCTCCTGAGGAAAGCTGGAGGTAGCTGCCATAGGGCCACTGCACACAGACGCAGGGGTGTGTGGTAACACCACTCTGTGCAATCACCTTCTAACTTGCAAGTCCTTCTGGGAGTTTACCTCAAGACCCATCTGCAAAGCACAGTTACAGGCACAGGCTGCTCACTGTAGCATCACTATAACTGGACAGGCCTTGAACATCCCACACAGGACGGCTGCATAAATCCTGGGGAACACACAGTGCTAACTCAGAAAGCTGTGACGCAGAAGATCACACAAAGGCAGAAGGCATAGTTTCCAGGGAGGCTGTTGAGAGAAGACCACAGCCTGAGGGGCATATGCAGCCCGAGGCTTCCAGGTGGAGAGAAAAGAACAGGAGAAACCACACTGCCTCCTGCAACAGGGGCGGGACCTAGGAAAAGAGGCGTGGAAGTGGGCCTTACTGAATGCATCTCATGTATTATCTTAATATACAAGAGAAAAGTCTCACTTACTGAATATTCTGTTTATTAATAGATGACAATTACTTTTAAAAGGGCTAGGGAAATGCCATGCAGGACAGCAGAGTCAGCTGCACAGCTGGGCCAGGGTGGTGCAGAAGGCCAAAACCTCATGCCAGCACCAGATCTTCACAGTGACGAGTGCCCTCACATGGGTGGTGGTTGTGGTGGGGGTTAACCTGGAAGACACACTCAAGGATTGAGGCTGAGGGCAGAACACAGATGATCTGCTCAAAATTATCAGGAAAAGGTACTGAGTAACCAATGCCAACAACGGTGACTCTAGGGAAGGACACGAGTGTTCCTGACACTGCCCTTATCCTTGCAACTTTTCTATAAACATGAAATTACTTCCAAATAAAAAGCTGAAAATTACAAAAATAAAACTAATGAACTATATCCACTTGCACTGTGTGGATGGGCACTCAGAGGGACTTGAAAGACTGGGCCCACACAGGGCCCTTGTGGGATATGTGGCCTCCACACATGGCCACAGTGGGGAGGCTTTGGGAGCTGTGCGTGCAGGCCCAGGAACTGCCCAACATCTCCTGCAGTGTGACAGCCACGAGGCTCTGAAGCACTGTTCCCTCCTACTTTCCCAAGGCTGGGACAGCTCAGCAGGTTGGGGTGGTGTCTCCTCACCTGGTGCTTGACCCTGGAATCCTGGACTCCTGCCCATCGACATGATGGCTCCGGCACTCGTAATCCTGTGTCTGGGACATTGCCACCTGTCTCCTGAGTGCTCAGGTGAACAGACATCAAAGGATCATCAGGACGCCTCCTCCAGCATCAGGCAGGAAGGGGCTGCACTATGGAGAGAAATAAAAAGCACCTAAGAATGGATTTAGAAAATATCACATTACACTAACAACCAACCCCAGCCCTCACAGGACCAGTGATTGGGAAGATGAGCAGCAGCCAAGCCTGGGGCTCCTCATGCCCAGTCCCTCCTGTGGGAGCCCTGGATCTGAACACCATCTGCCCACTGCCAGTGGTCCACACAGGGCCAGGGCTGGCCACAGGAGCATGGAGGGGCCACATGGCTTTAAGTGCTCAGGACCATGCAGCCCGCTCTGCCCTCACATACTCACATCTGTGCTTCCCTGTCCTCAGGGCAGATGTGGGTAGATACCACCACTCCCCCAGCAGTCACTCACTGTGCAAGGAAACAGGACGATGAAAACACATGCACAGCTCCGCCCAGAGCCCCCAAGCATGCAGACAGTGCAGATCTCCTAAGTTGTGAAAGGGAATGACCCTCCTTGTCATAGGTAGCACATGCCACACATACACAGGAAAAACAAACTTGACGCTACACTCATTCATGATATAAAACTTAGTTTTGGATAAATTTAGATCTAACTTTTTTTTTTTTTTTTTGGCGGTACTGGGGATCAAACTCAGGACCCTGCGCTTGCTAGGCAAGCGCTTATTCCACTGAGCTATATCCCCAGCCCTAAATTTAGATCTAAATGTTAAAAGTAAAGCAAAACCAAGGGTGATGGCATGCCCCTGTAATCCTAGCTACTCAGGAGGCCGAAGTAGGAGTATCACAAGCTTGAGGCCAGTATGTATAACTTAGTGGCACTGTCTCAAAATTAAAAAGACAAAAAACAAAACAGGGTGTGGTGCCACATGCTTGTCCATGTACTCTCAGGAGGCTGAGGCAGGAGGATCACATCCTCTAAGACTCAGGCTCCCCACCTCAAGATGGAGGGCCCAGATCACATGTGCTCATGAATGTTCCTGACAGCCGGGTCCCTGCACAGCATGAGGGACCCTCAGGGTACAGGCAGATAAGCTCAAAAGCCAACATGGGGGTAAGAGACACCCTACAACCAGTGGGTCTCCCAGACAACGTGAAGAGTGACAGAAAGGAGCCAAATACAACTACATATACTGTGCAGTTCAAGGCCAGCCTTGGCTACATAGTGAATTTAAGGCCAGCCTGAGCTGTGTCACAAGACCCTATCTCAATAAATAAATAAATAGATAAAAGAAAAAGTAAAAACTAAGGACTAGGAATGTAGCTCAGTGGTAAAAAACTTGGGAGCTTAATCCCTAACACTGTCAAAAACAAACCAACAAAAAAAAACAAACACAAAACACGCAAACAAACAATATGGCCTTTAGTAAAAATGAAGTGAGCCTCACAGGAAGCAGAAGGTGCCTGAGTGACATACAAAGCCAGGACTCAAAGGGCTGGACTGTACTAAGGTTGAGAGATTTGTTCATCAAGAAACCATTGAGAGGGCAGGGGGATATAGCTTAGCAGCACAAATGCTTGCCTGGTAAGGCAAGGTCCTGAGTTCAATTCACAGTACCAAAAAGAAAAAAGAAACCATTGAGAGTAAAGATGGCAAGTCTAGCGTAGGAAGCATCTGTGGGAGTGTGCACAGTATACTCTGTGTGTGCAGTCTGTCAAGCACATCCAAGGGCTGGGGATAAAGCTCAGTGGCACAAGCGCCGGGCAAGTGCAGGGTCCTGAGATTGATTCCATATCCAGATCATACGAATGATTAATGGCAGATAATCTAACAGAGGATAGATAGAAGTTATGAAAATGTGCTCAACTTTATTCACCATCATAAAATGCTAATTAAAAGGGTAAAATAACAACAAAATAGCTTAGATGGAAAAGACAAAAACTACCCAGTGCTATACAGGACAAGGAACAAGAACGTTCAACACCCCTGGCAGGTCTAAGCTGGATCACTACTCCAGATGGTGGCCTGGTAGTACTTTCTAAAGCTCAACATACATTCTCTCAGACCCAGGCTCTCCACCTCAAGATGGAGGGCCCAGTCACATGTACTCATGAATGTTCCTGACAGCCGGGTGCCTGCACAGGATGAGGGACCCTCAGGGCACACGCAGATAAGCTCAAAAGCCAACATGGGGTAAGAGACACTCTACAACCAGTGCGTCTCCCAGACAGTGAGTGAGAGGAAGAAGCCAGATACAACTATATACACTGTGCAGTTTCTTGTCATAAAGTTCAAAGTCAGGTGAAAGCATCCACTGGCATTAGAAGTCAGAAGGCAAGGAGACCAGGCTGCGCTGCGGTCTCCACCCGGGATCACTGCTGCACTACACCTGCACTGCTACCGTCCTGTACATTTCCCTCTGTGTCCCCCACTGCAACAAAGGCTTGATAGCAGCGCATAGCGAGCACAGCGGGAAGGGCACTGTCTCCTTGTGCCCCGCCCACAACAATTCTCCAAAGGGGATCATTCTATGGATACAAACTGTCAACTTAAGAGGAAATGTGAAGACTCAAGCACCAAGTGAGCCCACAGCTAGCCATGGTGCTGGGGGAAGAGAGATCACAGGCCAGTTAGAAACTCTCTATACCCAGGTAGACCGCAGAGTCACACATCCAACCTGAGTCCACTCAGTCACACACTGAACTTTCCCTGGTGGAAACGCTCCAAGCTTCTTTCTGCCACTTGGTTATCCACACATCCATTTATTTAGATGACATGATGAGTATGAGTGCTATTTTTAAACACGAAACTTAAATGTTCTTAATTTGAGAGAAAACAGGCGACCTTGTTCAGCGTTTAAAGAAAAAGTGGTGTTAAATAAATTTGGTAAAACCTACAAGGCACCTATGAGGGCCTGAAAGCAACTAACATTAAAAAAAAAAAAAAAATCTGTATTTGTTACATCTTAAAGCAGAATGTGACCTCATTTCCATTCACAGGCCTTGTTCTGAATTATTTTCCGAACAGCAATGCAGTATCAGTATACCAAGGAAGTTTCGTTTCTTCCTTTAAACAATACTTCTCTTTGGAAAACAAGCCCTGTGTAGTTTCTGCCATGAGGTTGTGAAAACAACTATCATTAACCACCTGCACCCCTTCTCCTCTTGCCCCCAGACCAGCCTGAAGTGGAGAGGCAAGCAGTCCACACCAAAGACCCTGCGCGCAGCCTCAGGCCAGCACCCCCTCCAGAAAGCTTTCTCTGGTCAGGACGCACTGCTCAGAGACCCCAGTGAGTTACTTCTTGCACTGTGCCTGCATTTCTGAGAGCTATAATCCTTTAGGTCTTTTGCATTTCCATGATTTTCAGCACCAGCTTCTCAGTCTCTACAACACAGCCTGCTGGAATTTAAAGCATGGTTGTCTGAAATTGCAAAGCATGAAGAATACCAGCACCTGACCACTGACTGGATCTTCTGAGTCAGCAGATGGACTCTTTTTAGCCAGCTAGATCTGCTTTCTCCTAGCCATATTGTATTTTTTATTTCTTAGTGTACCAATGTCACATGAACTGTCTTAATGTACCGCTAAGTGTCCTTCTTGTTATTGAGACAGGTTTTCAAATTTCAAGTGAGCTTTCATAGTTCACTTCTAGTAACCTGTCCACTTTACGAGTAATGTCTGCTGGCATAAAGTCACCACACTGCTCATTACCCCTGTGCCGTCCAAGATGTGTGGGCCTTTCATTACCGACACTGGAAAATTTTCATTCTTTATTCTAATTAATCTGGCTAGAAGCTTGTCAATTGTTATTATACTTAATCTTAGCCAAAAGGTCAAGAAGTGATGTCAATTTTTATCCATCTAAAAAAAAGCGGCTTCATAGTATTTTCCACTTTAATTTCTACTTTCATCTTTATTATTTCCTTTCTTTTGCTTTGTTCGGGTCTAATTTTCTCTCCTTTTTCTAATTTTTTTTTTAAGGTAAAAGCACAATTTATTGATTTCTATCTCTATTTTTTTAAATTTTGTTTTAAAGACAAAAGAATGGAGACATATGAACCAGAATAAGCCATAAACAATACCAAAAATACAAAATTATAAAGAATATAGTAGGGAATTAGCACTGGATGTTGTATAACATAATGTTATCTTCACATTAGTTAACCCAAAAACATTAAAGGAAATACCAAATTATAGAGTAGTAGGGAATTTGCACTGGATGCTGTATAATATAAAGTTATCTTCACTTCTGTTAATACATAAACGATTGAGGAAATACAGAATTATAGAGAACACAGAAGGGAATTAGCTCTGGATGCTGTCCTACATGTTACCTTCACCTTTGTTACTCAGTTACACAGATGATAGCTCATTTGATCATTCAATTTTTCTCCTCCCTCATCTCCGTTGCCCTACCACTCAATCAGTCATCTTCTCTGTGATAGTAACTGTACTCCTGGGTTTATCTATACCCCTGGACTCTCGCCTTGGGAAGAGATATAGCTGCCTCATACTATACTGTAACATACATAGGTGTATACAAACTGCCATGGTCGGAGGTGGAAAAGCACATATGCTCACAGCGAACCACCAGCTCTACCCCGGTGCCCTGCTATGGGTGGGGGCGGGTCCACTCCATGAGGTGCCCTCAGCGGGGTCCCCTGCGGAGCAGCTGCAGGGCACGCGCCCCCATGGGGCGCCCTCGGTGACCCCTTTGGCTCTGTCCTGTTGCCTTGATACCAAAAGCCCTTTCTTCTCCCTCCCACCTCCTCCTGATCTCCAGCATTACCGTTCCCCACCCCTTGCAGCTGGGCACCGGACAAACTTACGATGCTTGGTATAAGGGCTTGAAATCTCCCTGGCCCATTCTCACTGCATTAGTTCAGGGTATGAACTGAGTCTAAAGATTAGTTCTAGAATAGAGCTGGAGGATTTTTCTTGTGTCTGCTGTATGGAGTGTGTTGTTTTTCAGACTCCCAGTCTGCTGCTTTTCACCTAATCCGTCACTATGGGTTCATGCAAGGTTCCTATGTGCTAGCTGTAAGGAGACCCTCTTGCTCACATTAACAGTTCAGGGTGAGTCCTGAAGTCCGTGGGTTCGTTCCATTGTTGCCAGGAACAGGAGGTGCTTGCCCAAGCCTCCGAGACTCAAGGTGCTCCCAGAGAGAGTTCAGGGTGGGAGCTGAGTCCTGGCAACCCAGCTCACGCCTCCTGCCTGATGTTGGAGTGAGAAGGGCATGGAGCCACGCAATCCACCTCCATCTGCATCTCCCTCCAGTTGCGGCACTGGAGCCCCCGTCTGCTCCTCAGGATTTCTATCTCTAAACAAATCCAACTTAGTGTTTAGTCTTAAAATTTCACAAGCACAGCTTTCACGACATCCTACAAATTTTGATGTGCTCTATTTTCATTTTCATTCTGTCAAAAAACTTTCTGATTTCTCTTTTGGTTCTTTCACTCATGGATTATACAGAATATTAACCAATAACTGCCAATTTCCTAGACATTTGTGTTGGTTTTTAATTGCTTTCATCAAAGAACGTATTTTGAATGATTGAGTTTGTTGTTCATCAAGGTATTTTATGGTCCAGAAAATCTATTTTGGTAAATGCTCACTGAATATTCATTCTTTCTCATACATACTGGAAATGAATGTGGTATGGGGTGGAGTGTTTTATAAACTCAATTAAGAAGCCAGGTGTGGTAATGTCCACACTCAGAAGGCTGAGGCAGGAGGATCGTTGAGAGTTCAAGGCCAGCCTGGGCTACAAAATGAGTTCAGGACCAGTCTGAATGGCATAGTGAGACCCTGTCTCAAAACAAAACAAAACACTCAATTAGGAGCTGGGCTGGGGGCACATGCCTGTAATACCAGCACTCTAGGAGACTGAGGCAGGAGGAACACCACAAGTTCCAGGCCAGCCTGAACTATACAGTGAGACCCTGTCTCAAAAAATAATAATTAAAAAAATAAATTCTTAAAAAAGTCAACTAGGTCAAGCCAGGCCAACAGTGCTGAGGCTTTCTCTCTTATTCTACCAATCATTGACAAAGAAGTACTGAATACCAACAGTGTAACTGTCCTTGTCCATTTCTCCTTGCAGTTCTATTGGTTTTGCTTCATGTATTTATACCTCTGCCTATGTGTATACACATTTGTACTGTCTGGATAAACTAACCTCTATTGCTATGAAATATCTTTATCTTGGTGCTTTTCTTTGCTTTAAAATTAGTATCTGGATGTTATAGCAACTCCAGTTTACTTTTTTTTTATACTGGGAATCAAACTCGTGACCTTGCACTCGCCAGGCAAGCGCTTGCACTGCTGAGCTATATCCCTGGCCTCCAGTTTACTTTCCAGTTAGAAATGGAGTCTCCAGTTAGAACTTATGTCTCCAGTTAGAACTGTACATCTCTCATCCTTCACTTTTAGTCTTCATGCCTTTAAAGTGACTTACTGTAAACAGCATCTGAGTACTGATTTTCATGCCATCTGATAGTATCTCTTTTCGTGGGGTGACAGACCACCTACACTGAGAACTATTAATGTGAAGCTTAAATCTAACATCTTTTGTGTTATCCATTCACTTCATTTATTCTTTGTTCCCCCTTTCCTTTCTTACTCCCTTCCGTTAGACCTCTGCTGTTGACATACCAGTAGTAAATTGTGACAGCACCACACTAATTTGGAAATGCTCTTGGATTGATAGTATTTGTGTTCATCAGAGTCTGCCTTCAAGTGAAATCACACCCCTTCAAATATAGGAATTAAAAATATGTATATAGGAATATATTATTTCCCCTCACCTGGACTTGTTTTGCCATACATATTTGATTTCTGTGTAAGTCCCCTACTCTGCTACAATGTTATGCTCTTATTACATTATTACATTTCAAAGATTAGAGTGAGTATCACATATCTCCTCAGGAACGTATCATTCTCAGGATTCTTCTCTTCTGTGTACATCACATTTCTATCTTGTTTCATTTCCTGGAGTCTGAAGATTTTAACACTTCTTACAGTGAAGGTAATGAACTGCTTCAGACTTAGTATGTTCAGAAATGTCTTTTTGCACTCTCATTTTGAAAGGCTACACCGGGTACGGAATCTCAGATAGCAGGTTTCTTTTTGTACTTTAGATACCACTCTTGCCACATCATTTGAGAGGATGAGAACTCTGCCAGTGCCTGCATTTTTGTTCCTCTGTAGGTAGCATCTTTTTTTTTTCTGCTTGAGACTTATCTCTTTGTAAGTGATATTAAGTGGTTGTGGTGTTCTTCCTTTTTGTGTGAAGATTGTTCAATCTGGGTTGAGAGTTTTCATCGCAAGCGAAGCTTTCCATTTACCATTTCAAGTCATTCCCTGTCGCTCCCTTCTTCAGGACCTCCACTGACACATCATCAAGCCTCTGATTACTGTCTCACAATTCAGAAAGGCTTTGTCTCGTAAATATGCTACTCGCTTTGTTTTGGTCTGGAGTTTTCACTGCCTCATCTTCAAATTCACGAAACTTTTCCTCTGCATCATCCAACCCAGGCAATCTCAGCCCATGGACGCTGTACCTGGACAGTGCAGCTCTGGTTTAATCTCAACTATAAGCACTTGCTGTGTCAGTATGGAAGGTGTTCAGTCTTTCCTTGCATTGTGAATATACAGAATACAGTCATGGCTGCTGTGATGACCTTATCTGCGGATTCTAACATCTGGGTCAGTCTTACGTTAGTTCTGGTTGATTGTTTCATGCACTATGGGCTACATTTTTCTGTTTTGATATATGTATAAAATATATACATGTATAAAATAATGTGGAGTTCAGATTGGGATAAACCTGTCTTCTTAGATTTTTTGAGATGGGTACGGCAAAATTATCTCGTCTGCCCTTTTATTTACTTATTGGGCCATTTATCTGTTATCATTTTGGGGGTTTACCCTATATTTTGGGTTATAATGGTGTGTTTTGTTTTTGCTCAAATTGCTCAAGCTCTGGTCATTTTGAGCTGCTTTAGTTGGCTCCTGAGTTCCATACATGCCCTCATCCTTGCAGGCTTCCGTTTTTGTTTCAGCTCTTATTTTCTGCCTCTACCACATGCACCAGGCTCATGTTGTATATTCTGTCATTACACTATTTCTCAAGGACTGCTGATCTGTTTAGTGTGGAATTATTATGTTTTTCTTTTTTCTTTGGTAACCGGGAATCATACTCAGGACCTTGCACTTGCCCAGCAGGTGCCTATGCCACTGAGCTATATCCCCAGCCCTTAGTGTGGAATCAGAATCAAGATCTGGGCTCTTGGCATGTTTGTTCCCATGGGCTGCTGCTTCTAGACCCTCTTGCTTGCAGAGTGTGGTCTTGTGTATGCTAACCTGAGTGCACACATGTATCTACAAACATTTCTACATGTAGCCATCTGTTATGCTACCTGTGCTCATGTAACCATCTCTAACTCTAACCCATGACTACATGGATCAGTCCAGGCTCCTTCTTATAGGCTATACTGAACTCCCACAGGAAATACCTTCATCAAGTCCAGTGCTGCTATGACCTGTATCTAGATATTTCTCCAAAGCTTCCTGTGGTCATTGGCAGGGGTTTTCAGGGGTGGTTTGACCTAGGTTGTGTGATAATGGGATTAAGGATGTGATGCTGGGATTAATGGTTCAATGCTAGGATTAAGGGTTGCACCACCCGAGGGACAGAAAGAGGGCTGCTGCAACGTAGCTTGCTACTTTGCTGCCTTCCTGCTTTCCGCCCACCATGAACTGTTTCTCTTCTGCAATACCACTCTGCTTTGGAGCCAACCAACTAAACTGAAATGTCTACAAACTATGAGTCAAAATAAAAATTTCCTCCTTTAATTTTAGGTGTCCAGTATTTTCAGTAACAAGAAAAGTAACTAAGACAAGTCTTATGTATTGTTTATATTGCCAAGAAAAATTCCTCACATTTGTAACAATTATTCCTATTTCATATATAACTGCACTGACAAAAATGCTTGGAATGATGCTAAAATCATAATGGGAAGTATTATGTTTAGATCCTAACCTTGGTCAAGTGATTACAGCCTAGCCTTTTCTCTGGATATTTATCTACTAATGTTTGGCAGTGTGATACCAGCTTGTCTTATTAATTTTACATTACCAGTATTTTAGATGAGTACAATCTCTTCTGTAACCACAGATTTCAGTTGTTCAGCCTCAGAATTCAGTGTTCCCTGTCTTCACACAGCCAGGTCTTCAGCGCAGTTTCCCACGTGGGCCCTGCAGGTCTTGCACAGAGATGGGTGTTCACAAGAGACTGCCAAGCTGTGCACACACAGAATTTGGATCTGTGTTAACTCGGATGCTTTGCTCTACTGCCTTCTTGAACAGATCAACACTGTGAGCTGGGCAGCCGGGTCAAGCAGCCTTCCTTACCACCGGGATGTAAAGCTCAGCTTGTGTGGGTCACCTTGCATTCAATTCTTCCAGGAGTAGGATCTGGCTCTTCAATATGCAAAACGATTTCTTCCTTCATCCCGGGCTTTCCTTTGCCTCACATTGCTGAGGCAATTTCATCTCTGCACTTGCACAGGAACAGATGGTGGCAGCCAGTCTCTCTGCTGGCCCTTCCGCCCAGCACCTTCTCTCCAACCTCTTTATCTTCCTCCACCCGGCACACTGTCTCCAACACTTCCACCTTCGGGGAGACTATTTTTACAAAGAATTCAAGCCACTTTTTTGCTGCTGCTAATAGGGTCTCACACTGTAATGGATTTACCGTCTACTCTTCTCAGCTTTTCCACCTCTCTTTATCTCTTTCTGCTGTCTTTTTTTTTTTTGAGCTCTTTTCTCCTTTATTTTCGATTTTATAACTTTTTAGTATACAAAAGAAGTTCTAGTCCCTGGGTTGATTTCTGGGCAAATTTCCATTTCCTGGGTTGATTCTACATTTTTCTTCAGCTGTCTGTTCTTTCTTCTTTCTTCTTCCCTTCCATCAGTGTCCACATGAGGGTGCCCTGTCGGCTCAGAATTATCACTTATCTCTTTTATTTATGTATCTTGCAGTGCTGAGGACCAAACCCAGGGCCTTCTGTACGCTACTGAGCTACATCCCACTGTCTATTGCTTATCTTTAACAATGGAAGGGTAGGTCTGAGTTAGGGTGACTTCAAGCTGGGTACTGCTCTAAACTTTCTTACAGCCTCTGTCTGCAAGGGTGCTTCTGGTCTCAGCAGGTGTTTGGGTTGTGTGTGACAGAAACCCAGCTGGGACTAAGAAGGATCAGGAGACACACGTAGAATCTCAGGAGGTGGTCTCAGGACTGTGTTAGGTACCCTCAGGCTCTGTGCACCATCCGCAGTTACAGGCTCAGAGGCTCTCCCACAGCAACACTGACCACAGAGTGGCTCAGGCATGAAGGCTCCTAAACAGTTCTTTGTAACTACCATGGCTCCTGGTATGGCACAGGAGCAGGTCCAAGCAGATGCTGAGTATGCTCCATCCTTACCAGAGGAAGGGGACAGGGCCAGAGAGAGCCTGTTCACTGTGGGGGTAGCTGAGGCCCAGGAGGGACCTCCTCTTAGCCTATATGATGGGCAGGGACAGGTCCAAGGACTATGGGGATTGACAGCATGGCAGCTGGAGATCCCTCCCTTCTCTCCCTCCCCCCTTCCTTTCTTTCTCCTTCCCTCCCTCTCTCTCTTTCCCTATCTGACCCCTCAGAATCGGGCTATTATTGAAAACACAGAGGGTTACCTCAACCCACCTCCCTCACAGATGGCCCAGCACATGTTATACCTCCAGCTCCACTTGAGCCACAGACCCCGCTCTCCTCAGTGAATGCTCACCAATGTACCCCTCAAAACCATCCCATCCAGTGGAGGCCTGGCTCTGTAAGACCCAATGGACTGAGGCTCCTCTTCCCAGCTGTTGGCTGTGGCTACTCTCCGAGTCACTATAGATGAGATCTTGTTCCCTGTTTTTCATTCTTTGTATTCATTTCAGTGACTTTCAAGAAGTTAGGATGAACAAGTCATTGCTCAGTGGCATTTCCAGAAGGGTTAAGCTCCACTCTCAAAGCGCCTCTAAGGAGGTTCCAAGTCCTGTACAATGAGCTGGTTCATGACTGTCTGCAGGCACACAATGCCCTGTTCTCCAGCCCAGCTTGGCCACAGCAGCCCCAGCAAGCAGCCTGGGCTCTGGCATCTACCGCCTTCACAGCTGCTCTCCCCAACGACCCCTCCCTAAGGGATGGCCACATTGCCGAATGCTGTCCAGCTGCTGTGGTCTGACCAGGCAGCCAGTCATGGGAACAGTGCAATAGGTGAGGGCTAGTTTTTAAAACTCTTCTGATGAGCAGAAAACAGACCGCCCCTCACCACACCCCAGGCAGAAAAGAGCATGGTTAGGAGCTGCCTTCTCTTGACATGTGAGGGTTTCTGACTGTGAGGCCACTGGCCAAGTACCTGCCCCATCACTGTCACAATGTGGGCACCAAACACTGGCTCTGCCTGAACCCAGCAGCTTTCTAGATGGACAGTCTAGACAGAAACTGGACTGGCAGTAAAACTGCTGCCTGCTCACAGGTGCCAATGATCAGAATAGCAGCAGCCCAGCTGGGGACCCAGAGAGACCACACCAAAGGGCCTTGCATGTCCACAACTCCTGAAGGACACAGCCTGTGGCAGGCTGCCCTGGTCTTTCAGATAGGAGCAAGCTGAGGAACAGCAGCTCACGAGCACAGAGATCTGACCTCCTCTCCACTCTCCCCCTTGGCCCAAAAGGACTACCCTGGGCCACTGCCTGGCCTCTCCGCTCTCCCCCTTGGCCCAAAAGGACTACCCTGGGCCACTGCCTGGCCTCTCCGCTCTCCCCCTTGGCCCAAAAGGACTACCCTGGGCCACTGCCTGGCCTCTCCGCTCTCCCCCTTGGCCCAAAAGGACTACCCTGGGCCACTGCCTG
>PVLD010009586.1:0-27183 GCA_004027595.1 Dinomys branickii
GACTTTCCCACGTCTCGCCCCGGCAGCCTGGTCCGCCCTACCACATCTCCCCCGGCATCTCAGAGAAATACGCCCAGTTTAAACTTCCCAGCCGAGGTTCCGGCATTCACGCTCACCAAGTCTGTCTCGAGCTGGTGGTGTTTAATAAGGAGGTTCGCTCCCTTGCTGCTCACCCGGTCGCCATCTTCCCCGGATCTCTTCCTGAGGCACCTTTTAGGAATTCTACTGTTCTATCACAGACAGAACACGCATCACGGAGAGGAAGTCAGGGCCAGCAGAACTCAGGCCTGGTCCCTCAGGAGGCAGTCTTCAGGAGGAGGCTTGTCTTAGCCTTCATGCTGTTGCTATGTCATCTCCTATTCCTGTGACAAACCACGGATTTGTGAACACATTTTTTGGGGTCCTGTCGGCAAACACAGCGGGAAACCTAACAGTCTGCTTTGGCATCAGAGCAGACATCACACTGAAAACAGAGAAATGCCTTTAACAAAAGTATTGCCAAGAGTGTTCTCACGAATTTAAAAGATGTGTCAGGGGAAAGCAATAGAAGCAAACTGTTCGATTTCGAGTCATAACTAATCGTGTTTCTCACCGCACGAACCTTGTAATTACTTCCTGATTATGAATAATGCCTGGATTTAGAAAAATGAGTGAGTAGGGAACTGCACAAAAAGAAAGCAAAAGTGGCAGATTCGTTAAAAATTCACACTGCGCACTTCCGCTTAGCAAAAGAGAAAGTGAACTTTGCCAGTTCTGGCCAGCAGTGGGAGCTCTACCCCCAGCCACCTGGGGGCCCCTAACACCGCCTAAACAAACGCTATACCTGTGAGATGGATCCTTACAATTTACCGGGATGGATTAAAGGAAAGAGGAATTGTGAGCACCAGAAAAGGGAAACGCCCTGCTCCGCCCCTCTGTAAGGGAGGCGGACTGACCTTCCTGGAGCCACAGAGACGCTACAGGTGCGGGCAGGATCAAAGAGTCTCCTTGGCTACAAGAAGACAGAAGCCAGATCCTAAGTGTTCTGTTTGTCCCTCCCCACGTGATGACAGACACTCGGAGGAATGAGACCCCGCCCACTGCTCATCCTGCACAGCCGCGGTGAGGCAGGAAGTCTCTCCAAATAGTTATTTCTTCTACCATCTCCACTTGCCTGTGATACCCGGGCACTCGGGCCATGGGATAAATGGGGAGTGTGCTTCCCCACTTTATTATGATTGAGTTTATAAGTTACTATTATTCTCTCTAAATCTTTTGATACCGGGAATCGAACTGAGGACCTCCCATTGCCAGGCAGTCACTGTGCCACACAGCTATACTTAAGGCCCATTTTCCTTAAATCTTGAAATTTATCACACACGAAGCTAGCAGAGCCTGAGATACACTGACAGAGAAGGTGTCACACACTATTTGTGTTCATTTCCTCATGAAACCACTCTCATGTTTTCTTTCTTTTACTTCTAGTTTTTCGAGATCCTCTGGACAATTTATGTCTCCCGTGGTGATTCTTCTCATTTCCTCTAACTCTGTTGCTGGTCAGCATTCAGTAGTTCATTATATTCTCGCAGCGCCCTTTAGTCTCTACAGAGTCAGTAGTGATGTCGACTCTTCCACAAGTGATTTCAAAAAGTTCCAGACAGTGAGGACTGAGGCTGGAGTGGGATACAGGAGACGGAGAGGGCTAGTTTGCGTGTAGGTGACAGCCCTCTGGTGACAGGAAGTGAAGCCATGTGATTGACACTGTGAGGGCTCACCAGGGAAGGCCTCTCTGTTTCTGTCTCTGTCTCTGTCTCTGTCTCTGTCTTTTTCCTTTTCTGTCATTTATTTCCCACATTCTTAAGCAGAAGGTGTACTTTATTCTGTGCTCAAACAGAAATTAATGTCCTAAACAATATGCATTTAATTTTACTGTTGCCTTCACTTCCCCTGTCAGAGTATACATTTCTTGAAGCCAGGCAGTGCATCTTATTCATTTGGAACCCTGGAATTAAGCATAATATCTGGTACAAGAAATACTTTGTTAAACACTGAATGTAAACTTAGACTCAATATACATCTTTACCTTGATGTCTTTTCCTCCAAACTTAGAGAGAGATTATACAATAGGCAATGCAACAGGTGAAATGGTTTGTTAGAATCTGTAAGCTGCCATCTGGTCTGTATGAAATACTGTCATAGGAAAGTGCTGGAGAAAAAACGGCCAGTGATAAAAGATGCACTGAAAAACAAAAACTCGTCTCTTTACATACAGTATTTTTGTGGTGCAACTAGATGTCCCCAATGCCTCATGTCAAACTAGGTCTGGCTTTTGAAGAAGTGGCTGAATCTAGAGTGTGTGATACTGGAATTATGGGGTGTGATTACTAAATCTGTCCACTGGTTGGTTTGGTACCACGATATTGCTTGTAGCTTGGTCACAATACAAAAGGGGTTTTAAGATGCTGTTAAGCTTCCCCTTGCTTGATTTGTTACTTTCTGCCTGCCATGAACTGTTTTTCCTCTGCAATGCTTATCTGTCATGCCGCCCTGTCTTGGTGGCAGCCAACTGTGAACTGAAACCACTCCAAACTGTGAGGCAAACAAGCCTTTCCTCCCTTAAGTTTGGGCATGGGGTCATCTTAGCAAGGAGAGAAACAACAGCAACAGTATCTGGCACCAGAGAAGTGGGGTTGTTGTTGTCACGGTACTTGACCATGTGACTCAAGAGCCATTGGACCTGGCTTGTTAGGAAAGGTTTGGCGAAGCCAAACAACTGAGGCAGTACTTGATGGGAGTTTCTGATCAGAACTCAGAGTTCCAGAATGCTGATAGAAGTGCAACCATTCAAGACCAGGCTGGGGAGGTTTTTCCTTGGGAGAAGGACTGCACCGAATGTTGGACTCCAGATAATGTGTGTTATGCATTGGCAGAGAGTTTGTCTGAGTTTTCTTTGTTTCCAGAGCCCGCCAGAGATGAAGATTATGGACAGTGGACAAATCTGACAGAAGAAATTGCAAGGTGGTCTAATATTGCGGTGTTGACATGGGGCTTTTAGCCAGATTTTTGTTGAGACTCAAGCACAAAGAGCCCAGCAGAGTAACTTAAAACATTTTGAGTTTGGCCAGAAATGAAGCTCCAGTAAAGTCAGAGCCTGCAAAGATGAAACAGAGGAGAAAATGGTCTCTGGAAAGACTAGCAAAAATGCCCAGAAGTATTTCAAAAGAAGACAAAAGATGGCCTGAACATCACAAGAATCAACAGGACTCCAACCTCTGCAGCCTCAGAGGTGCAAAATTGACACTGCTTTCAGAAGAGAGCTGCAAAGCACCATGTTCTAGTATCATCACAGCCTAGGAAAGTAGTTCCTCAGGATTAAGTTCATAGGCACTTAACCCTTATAGCCAAGAGAAAAGGAAGCCTGGTTCCTGCTCCAGGGGCAGCAGATCTTGACAGTGTCCACATGGCGCTGACTTTAGGTGGATGGAGAATGAAAGAGTTGTGGGGTTAATGCAGCTAACTCCCCAATTTTAGAAGGTTTGGGAGGCCAAGCAGTGTGTCCCAGAGGCAGAGTGGGAAGCAGTGAGAGTGAAGTCATAGCTGCAGTGGAAACTCCAGAGATTTGGAAAAGCCAGGAACATGGATCATCTGAAGAATATAGAAGGAGGAAGGAGAGCAGGCTCAAGAAAGAAGTCATGGGAGCTACAACCACTGCAAGTGCCCTTGGGCTGGATCCACCAAGCCCTTTGGAGTTCAAATCCTGCCACAGATCACCTCAGATGCTGCATGTGGAACTGCAGATTTAATGATTACCCTGCTTGATTTTGTACTAGCTTTGTTCCCATTCCCTTATAGCCCCTTGTTTATAACTTTGGAATGGAAGTGTCTGTCTTTTGCCATTGAATGTTGGAAATGTTTAACTTGGTTTTCATTTGTACAGGGACTCACAGCTAAGAGCTTGCCTTACATCTTAGGAGTGACTTGGGACTTGGACTTTTCAGTAATGCTGAAACTGTTAGGACTTTGGTAACTCTTAGAGATGGGCTAAATGCCTTTTGCACAAAGGGATGTGCATTAGTCTTTTAGGGGCCAGGGGAAGAATGGTTTGTGTGTTGATATCTCTTCAAGGTTCATGCAGTCATAGGTGGTGGGCTTTTCAGATGTGGCTGAATCTAGAATTTGTGATTCATTCATTACCTGGTGTTGGGATTGGGGATGTGAATGCTGCACCTGCCCTGGGGCAGATATCCGGCGTGTAATATAAGGGGTGGAAAGGAGCTTTCTCTCCATTTTGCTCTTGTTTTTGCTGTCTTCTGCTACTAACTACCTTTGTCATGTGCCTCCCTGCCTCGAAGCCAGCTGATATGGTGCGTGGATTAGTCCCCTAATTGGTTTCATATAATTCTTGGCATGGACCATGGAAGCCGCACCCTGGGGGTGGCTGGCACCAATCAGTAGGCTTCCAGCCTGCATGGAATATAAAGGGAGAGAGGGGAGTCAGGCTGCTGCTTATTGCTGCTGTTGCTGCTGCTGCTGTGGCTTAGTGTCTCCTGTCTGCCCTTCCATCGACTGTTTCTCCTCTGCAAGTCCCCTCTGTCATGGCACCCTGCCTTGGAGCCAGCTGACTATGGACTGAAACCTCTACAGACTGTGAGCTAAATAAACTTTTCCTCTTTTGACTTTTGGGTCTTGCGTATTTTGTCCTAGGAACGGGAAAAGTAGCTCAGATACTGTCTTGGTTACTTTTCTCTCGTTGCTGAGACAAAATACCCAACACCCAAAATGAAGGAAGGAAAGGTTTCTTTACCTTACAGTTTGTGGAGGTTTCAGTTCCTACTTGGCTGGTTCTGAGGCAGAGTGGCACATGGCAAAGGGCAAACTGTTCACTGCAGCAGAGCACAGCAAAACAACCAGCAAAAAAGGGAGGAATGGCAGCAAGCAGCCTCTTTCCTTCCCCTACCTTGTAAACAGCCTACCCCCACCCAGGGACATGTACCTCTCACACAGTCTCCACGCCCTCCTCTTCCACAGGCTCAGGATGTATACAAAGTAAGCACCCTGGCTTCCTGCTGACTCACTCAGCCAAACCTCTAGACTCCCCAAGTTGACACAATGTATCAACCATAACACTGTAAGCTAAATAAACTTTTCCTCTTTTAACTTTTGGGTCTTGCATATTTTGTCCTAGGAACGAGAAAAGTAGCTCAGATACCTATAAATGTTGTTCCCAAATTATATAATATATACATTTTGCTGGATGTTTGATTGCCTGAAATTGAGAAAGCCATCATCAATGCACTACTGTAACAAAGTATTCCTCTGTGTCTTTACTCATTTTGACCTCTTCTGTCTGAAGAGAGCTTTCCACAACCTTATACTGGTAAAAGTGTTATTCTCACCCTTTAGATCAATAGCACACTTTTTCTCCTTGAGCCATAAGCACATGGGAGGCTCATTCTGAGTTTCAAGAAGTTATTGCACAGATTCTCCTATTTTAGTTTTTTAAACCAAATCTCCTCAGCACTTACCATTTCTGAATCAGTGATGTTCAGTAAATCTCCGTGGTACAAAACCTGAATCTTAGATCTCCTTTGTGATAGAGTTGACTTTCTCAGAAAAGAGCCATTTACTGCTCAGGCCATTTGTAGAATTTTTAAAAATTCTTTTTGTTGTTGTTCTGACAGATTTTAACCCAGAAGCTAAACTTTATACCTACAAGGAATCTGTCATTGTTAATGAAAATGGTACAAAGTCATGGCAATAGTACTCTCAGGGATGCACACATTTCTAGGATGCTGCAAGGCAGGTGGTCGCTGACCTACCTGTGAGAGGTTCCAGAACTGGTGGACTATTTACTAAGAGTGGCAGTGCATGCCCTGAGTAGGGACTGATGGCTTATAGTGTTTAGAGAGAGAAGGAAGATGATGACAGAAATATGTGCATCAAACAGTAGATGATGTGGCTATTTCAGCCTGTGTCAGGGTCACAGAGGGAAGGAGATGACCAGCAAGGGAAGTAATCACTGCAAAACAAAAATGTTGCTCAGAAAAGTTCTGCATTTTCTTACTGAAAAAACAACTGCTACATTATTCTTCTTTGGTCATCCTAAAGGATTCTGACAATATAAACCATCAGTGATGGTTATAAAATGAAAACTAAAGAAAACTCGGCATATCCTAAGGACAGACATCAAGACCAGGTGATTAAAATATTTTTAAATCAAATTTCCCTCATCCCTAAAATTGATATCTTTCTATATTAATGAGTGAATATATTACACTATATTTCTGGGCTCCTTATTCTGCCCCATTGATGCATATATCTGTTGGAACTTAATGGAAGTGTAATATTGTTTTGTTTAATACCATCCTGTGCTATATTTGAAGTTACAAATGAACACATGCAGACTTGACTGTCTATTTAATGACTGCATTACCTGTTTGGAGTGTGTTGCACTTTCATATATATTTTAGAAATATTTTTTCTATTTCTTTGGAAAGGACCATTGATACTTTGATAGAAAGTATTTTTTATCTGCCAATCAGAATGAGTGGTAGAGAAATTTAACTGTCAATAATTTAAACCCATGAATATGAGATGCCTTTCTATTTTTTACAACTTGTTTAATTTTGTCAGAAGTGTTTGAGTTTTCAGTATAAAATCTTTCACCTTATGGCTTGGAATTTTCTTATTAATGGTATTGATGTGGTGCTGTAGTACAGGTTTTTTTTCTTGATTTCCTTTGCACATAGGTGATTACAAAAACACAGTAATGCTATCAGCTTGTGTTCAAATTTTCTGTCCTAGAATGTTACCAAATTCATCTATTAGTCTGAAAGTATTTTACATATTTTGTTGGCATTCCACACCTAGGATAATGAGATGAGCAGATAGGGCCAATGTTACTGTGTCCTGTCCAGTTTGGACGCTTTTCAAACTTTTCCTTTCTTTCATCTCTGTAGCCACTAGTACATCGGATTTTGGTGAATGTGAAAAGTGGGAATGGGGCTGGATTTCTGCCAGATTATAAAGGGTGAGCTGTGGTTTGTCCCACTGACAATGATACTGACTTGAATTTTTAGATGTCTTACATGGCTTCTATCCGGCTGTCAAAACATTCCCCTGTGTTATTTGTTTTCAGCTCGCTCTTATCATGAAAGCACACAGGATCTTATGAAATGCTCTTCCTGCGTCTACTGAGGTGTGCATGTGTCAGTTTTATGCCTCATTCTGCTGATGTGCTGTATCTCACCGACTGATTGATCCATGTGAAGAAAACTTCAATTCACATGGATAAATCCCACATGTTATTTTAAAATCCGACCTTAGTTTCTCCAGCTATAAATGCGAACACAAAGTAGATTAACAACCTAAGCATAACACTTGAAAACTTAAAAATCTCAGAAGTAAGTTTGTGAGCAATTGTCTTGATATTGGCTTTGTCACTGACTTTTTGAACATTAGAGCTAAGGCTCATTCAATAAAATCCCCAAACCAAATGAAATTTGATCATACTACAAAGATTGGAGCAGTAAGAATCATGTTTCAGAAAAGTGGAATAAAATTGTGGGATGTTATTTTGAGGAAATAAATCTGAGAAAGCCTTAATGAAAAACCTACATAGATATCTCATAAAAGTAGATGGAAGAAAACAAGATTCATTTTAAAAGTATCAAAGTACTACAACAAAATTTTTATAACAGATGAACACTGGTATTCAAGTAGTATTCACAGGGTTTCTAAAAATCTAATCATTAGTAAGATGATCATTAAAACCATAATGAGTCATGGGCCACTACAGTCGAGATGTAGTCTGTATATTTTCAGAAATCAGGTTTGGATAAGTCAGGGCAAGGGTATATATAAGTAAGAAGCAATACCTGTATTACATAGGGAGAGTGTGACCTTTTGCAACCATCACGAAAAATAGAATGAAAATTATAAAAAAATTTACAATAAAACTACTGTATTGCTGAGTTGTTACTCTTCTATCTATACTTAAAGAAATAAAGTCAGCATCTACTCTAGAAATTATTATTCCAACATCCAATGCAGCATTGTGAACAATATGGAACATATAGATAGAACATAAATATTCATTATAGAGACACATAAAAATAGTTTCAGATATACACCATGGAATATTATTCAACAATGAAAAAGAAGGAAAGCCACCATTTGTGACAGCTTGAATGAAACTGGTAAACATGTTGCTAAGTGAAATATGGCAGACACAGAAAAATGCTGCATGACTTCATGCATCTATGAATCCGAAATTAATGAAAACATAGGGGTAGGGAGAAGAGTGTTGGCTTCCAACGATGTGCAGTTCAGATGTAGGTGAAGTGGCACAAAGGTGAAATTTTGTAGGGTAAAATGTCTAAAACCTGGTATAAGGATGGGAACTGTCTTAGGAATATGGGCTTGCACCCTGAAAGTTTCCCAGAAGAGCTGACCCCAGCTGTTCTTATATGAAGAATTAGAAACTGTGTGGGATGAAGGTTATACTAATTTGCTTAACAGTAGCCATCATTTCATAACATATATGTGCATCACTGCTTTGTCGTTGATCAAATATTTTTGTGGTATAAAGTGTTGAACCCTGGGCCTATATACTGAAATACTTCCACAGCCCTTTTAAATTTTTTTTTTAATTTTGAGGCACGTTCTTTCTGAATTCTTAAGTTGCCTAGGCTGAATGCAAACTTGAGATCCTCTTGCCTCAGCCTACCAGAGAGGTGGGATGGCAGGCATGTGCCACCACGTTTGGTTAGAACATCATGCAGTATATCTTAAATAATTACAATAAAAACAATGAAATGTTTTCCCAGTAATTTGTATAAATCATTAGTCCTGAAATATACATTTGAAGGACAGACAGAGTCCTGCAATACTGACAGCCTTCCAGATATGTTTCTGACTTGTGTAAGAAGGCTGTGTAACCACATCGGCTTCTGTCCCCACCCTGAAGGTATTCATATTGGGAGTAGGGTATAAACCAGTAAATCAGTGGCAATTACTCTCCTGAGAAGACTGTGACTCCTCTTTATTACCTAGACAAGGATTTCATGGAGGATGCAATGCAAAAAAGATCAAGAAAAGCACATGAAGGCATTCTCTCAAACCACTTTAGGAGGATGCAATGCAAAAAAGACCAAGAAAAGCACATGAAGGCATTCTCTCAAACCACTTTAGGAGGCTGGACAGCCACACTTTATAGTCTTGGTTTTATGCAGGAATGGAGATTTTAACCTTAGTTCATCATCAGGTGAATATCTGTTGTGGAGAATTAAGACAAACAGCAGATCAGTATTGGTATTTCAAATTCCCACGTTCCTATGTTTCCTTATACTTTAAGATTGCCCAAAGCTTTGCATTTCTTTCTCTCTGATACAATATTTAACCCCAGTCCTTGAGCTCCTCATCTAGTGTCCAGTCTAAACTCACATGTGTAACACCCAAACACTAGGGATTCCTCACACAGATTACTAACATGAAATAGCAGCCTAAAGGCATATTCTTCATTTCTTAAATAAACATAAAAGGTATCTGTGAAGTGGCATAGATTCTTCCTTGCCCTCTTGGTAAGAAACACTTACTTAGTTGGTGATTATAATCCATAGACAACAGCAAAGCAGGAAGATGAGCTGAAACAGCGTGAGAACGAACTTCAGGAGCACAGGCAATGCCATTGTGAGCCATGAGGGAGAGAAAAATGAGAGAACCATGAAGAGATGCTGTCAGCCACGTGCACAGTTTTAGACAGATTTTAAGTATGGACAGATACTGTAGCAAACATTTCACTCTCCCCATACACATCTTCTCTCTATGACTGTGCTCTCAGGTGTACAGTCCCACCCTCTTAAAATGGCCTCTCATTATCCAGCTTGTTTCCTGTCATAGCCAAGATCACAGAAGATTGTTTAGTTCCAAAGTCAGTAAGGACGCGTTTGAATCTGAGACTCTATTAGAATTCATTTATGTCTCCTAGTAATAAGTCCTCAGCACAGGTAAGTGTATCCATCCTAGTTGGGGTAAAAAATACTGACTCTGAAAGACACCTGGATTTTCCAAATCACTGTTTCGAATGAAATAGAATACTTGAATTATTGTCTTTTTGCTATAAGGATGACTAGAATAAAAATTATTAAATATATCCCTGACTGCCATTTATTTTGTCCCAAATAGAAGATTTATTTATCTTCATATAATGTTCAAAAATTAAAACTTTGTCGTATAAAAAATATTTATTTAGAATCCAGTCTAGGGCCATTTTTATACAAGTCATAAAGTTACTTTATATATGGATAGATGACAAGAAATTGCATACCTGGATCTAAAAATACTTACAGATATGATATCTGCAGGGAATATACCCATTGTCCCTGCAACTTCAAACGCATTTATACCATGCATTATTGAGAATATCACTGTAGCCAGAAAGCTCACAATTTTTGCTATTAAATGTGTAACATACTGCAAGAAAGAAAGAAAACTGAGTCATTACTCGTGTGCTCTGGAGACTGGTACACTGCCGCACAAATTTGGGTGTGCATTCACCCTCTCAAACACAAATAAAAATGAAGTTTGTGAAAATAATGCAAATGTTTCTATACACTGAGTGAATATTTATACTTGTGAGCCAGAAATAAACAAATGACCTGTGGTTGCTGCAAACAAATCCTTTTGGGATCTCAAGACAGAGGGAAACCTGAGTCGTGTTGTGTTGTTCATTTAAGATACCAAGGGTGATGTACGTCTTCTCTCTAAATTTTAGTTTTGAAATTCCAGGGAAACTTACCACTTTGTCGTTCTCTGTGTTTGCAGATACAATGGCCAAAATTCCTGTTGTGACATACTGTATAAAGATAAATATCAATTAATTTCTCTGGAAATGAATCCTCTGCATTCACTTTACTAAGGCCAACTGCTTCCCAGTGCTCTTCCCCAAACTCTGTGCTCATAAGCACCATATGCAAACATTGCTTAAGGTCCTATTCATGTTTAAGGCAGTAGAGGAATAAATATGATTTATATTTACTTACAATGAATGGCACCAAAAGATATACATAGGGCAGTACAGGGTGAAATTGTGTTATAGAAAGTTCATAATAAGATGAACTGGCAATAACTACTGCCCAGAGGACATTCAGCACCACACCAAACAGCATCTGGAATACCTGGAGAAGGAGAAAGCGTCTCTCAGATAAGAGGAATAAGTGTAAATCTTAGGTAAAATTACTTCACCAAATGAGGATTTTCTGGTAATTCAGAGCTCTATTATAAAGGAAATTCTCCTAAGAGTAATGCTTAAATTAATGTTCCACAGTTCCAAAACAACAATACTGTTAATTCTCATAAATCACATATATGAATATATTTCTTTATATTTAAAGCATCAGTAGACTATCACAGGTGTTTTCATGACCATTCCAAACTCTTCATCATCCATTATCCTGACGCTGAATAAATTTAGTGGGATAGCCACCTCATAATAAGGGTCTTTAGAATGCTTACCCCTGCAATACACAACGATTTATCCATGGTATCCTGCACACGATGTAGCTCAGATGGATGCCTGAGGTCTATGTCTTGTATGTCCCAGGGATGTCACTGATATTATTGCTTTGCACAATTATTGAGCCTTTTGATGACTGCAGATGTGCTGCCCTGGAAAATCAGATCAAAGGACAAATCTCTGATTCCATACAGTATTTCCAAGCATGACAATGTCAGTGTCAATTTAGGTTCTCTGGCGGATGCTACAAATTAGTCTGCACATTTGTTTCAATACTGACTAGGGAAATTCTGACACTGAATAAGTGTTCAGCACTGTCTCCTGCCCGTTTAACAACAGCATGCCCTCTATCATGCTGTCATAAAGGCCCTGCCTGTAGTATCTTCTTACCCCAATAGGAATCTAGACGTTCTAGCCTAAATCCAAGAACCCCCTATGCACAGTGTCTTGAAATGATGATGAGTATTAGCAGGATGGAGCTGAAAATTAAAAAAAAAAACACCAGCACTAATCCTAGTATTCATGTACCAGAGAGAGAGACACAGGTGAAATAATTTATTAGTCTGGAGACATTAGAGCTCTGATTCCCCCTCGCACTTAATTAAGTTCTCCTATTGTTGTTTCTATTTTGCTCAGGGCTCATACATCTTGGGAAGTTGAGTAAATGACAACGCTGTCCTCTGTCAGCCCCATGTGACTTGCAGACCCTCACACTCTGGTTTCTCCTGGTTACTCTGACTCACCGCACGTGTACTGAGCTCAGCCACATAAATTCCCTGAGCAACCACATGTCCACGGTGGGCACCGCACCCACCTGAGCCCACCCCTGCTCCTCTGCTGTCCTGATTCTAGAGCTGAAATTCAACATGCAGCATCCATGAAGTGGAAATGGTTTCCCCCTCCAGCGGTAATGAGTCTTCTCTATTTACAGACAGGACCTCTGTGAATTTGAACCTTTGCTAGTGCTACCTTTTCTAACCTCATCACAAGGGAGACAGTTTCCATGTCTTGCTCAATGCTTTTCTTTCCTGAACTGCAAGAAACTAGATATTGAGATATCTCAACTTTGTTTCATTTCAAAGTACATTATAAAAGTTTTCCAGATGTTTGCCATATGGTTACAATCTAGTTTAGTAGGCAAATATTTGACCTATAATTGGTAATACTTCCATATATCCATTCAATATTAATCTTCTCAGAGAAATTTATGCTTCTTGTTATGCTATTTATTCTGAGATAAATGATCAAAATAGAAAAGACTATTTTTCTTTTTGTCAATCAGAATAATAAGTTCAGGAAGAAAAGTCATGAGTATATGTGGCCTCGAGTTTATACTATGAAATTAATTGTGTGCCTTGCTTGGGAAGTTTTCGCAATGGAAGACTCTGTCATCCAGAACCACCCTGGATGCTCTTTGCCCGGGTCCTCATCACTGGCAGTTGTCCTCTCTGTCCTCCCATGTCCTAATCTGCCACTTTCCTCCCCTGGACAGCATACACGCTATTATTCTCATAGCTCGGTTGTACATATTTCTATCCCAAACTTACTTTACAGTGAAGGTTCTTGCACGCAGTTCCCTTCCTTTTGACAGTGAAGATGACAAAAGCTGGCAAACTTTACCCAATTTTCTATGTCTTCCTCTCATGCTGCCCCAGTTTCTCAACTGTAATTCCTACCCAAGGCAAAAATGTCACCATTTTCCAGACTAATTGTGACTCATTTTTTATGAAGATAAGATTCCATATTGCAAAGAAATCTTTCAAGAATTTCTGATTTCTAAGCAGATTTTCCCTAATTCCTAATCTTCTCACTTCTGAGAACTTCCTGTTAAAAATAATAAAGGCAGGGAAATTATAATTCTAGAGCATGGTCATTATTATACTGTTGGATCAAAATTCCTGTATGTAGAGAAAAAAAAAGCAAACGTGATAAAACTGGTACAGAGCAGCAGGCCAACTTGGTAATGGGCTTTAGGACCACTGGAAAGGTACTTGGGCTTTTGCACATTTAGGACAAAATACAGTACTTAGACAGAGATTTTTAAAACTATCTTTAGGAAGTGCTGTTGTGATGCACCTTTGTATCTTTTGTTTGTTTTATTGTATAGTATATAATAAGAATAACATTAATACATGACCATTATGTTCCTTGTAGAGAGTTGGTACAGTATATATGGTGTCTTAATCCTGTTTATTTCTCCCTGCCCTCCTTTCCCTTCATTCATCCCCAATCTGCAGACCCACTTTCCACCTCTGCAAAGATCACCTCCTAGTTTTCTACTTCTATATTTTGTACAATCCACTTGTACAGTTTAATCATTTTGTATTATTGTAAAGTTGAGTCTCAAGCTAGAAAGGTAAATGAGAAATAAATAATCAAAGAGAGTGATGATCTTCTCAGATAACAATTTCTACACTTTGTAATGACACTAATCTACTCACCAGATTTCTTACCATTGAACAAATCCAAGGTAATCTTAGAAAAGCCTAAAGGTTTGGGATGGAAATCCATGGACTCTTGTAGCACAACAAATGCCATGAATATAAACAACAGGAGAGACACATACCTCTGTCACCAAATATCACGCAGTCTTAACTAAGCTTCTGTCCAGGACCAGGGAACTTCATCACACTGCAATCCACTTAAGACCCTGTCTGAAGGACTCACCAAAAGACAGCGGCTCACCTGGTGCTCATCCAGATGCCAAATAAACCAGGGGAGGTGGATCTTCAAATGCAAGTTAATTTTACTTTGTGAGAAGGAGTCTCCAGCTGTTTAAGGAGATAAAGATGCTTTACCTAAAATGATACTTTCTTGGCCTGGTTTCATGCACATGGCTTCCTGTGATGGGAAAAGGTCCACCCTATGGCCAAAATACTTTTTCTTTATCTCTTCTTCTCAGACAGCCACAATCTTTGAAATTGCCAAACATTTACATACACATCACTCTTTTTAAGGAAAAACTTTATTTCTTGTTTTCATATTGCTATGGACCAGTCTAGGAGGCACATACCTTACATTTATGGACTTATTTTGAATGATAGATTCAAACTTCCTTAAAGAAAAACCTCATTTAGAGAGAATAAACTGTATTATTTCCATCAATAGAAGGACTGTCTCTTTATCTTTTCTAATGAAATACTATTGGATTGATTTGCATGGGATATTATTTGACCACTGCTTTGACCACATGGCTGCCTTTAACTGCATTAAAATCCTTTGATTTCTTCAAATTTTTGTAACTGGAATGCCAGTTTTCTTCTAACTTCAGCTAATTGGTTCGTATTAATTTCTTATTAGATGTTCAAACAATAGTTAGCTTTATTTGTATCTACTCTGCGGTGGAAATGCTAAACCATGACAGGTTTGCTATCAACCGTCAACTACTCAATTTGTAGAGAAGAATATTCATGTACGTCATTTTACTCACGAAGATTTCTCTCATGGATCAGCCACTGAACTATTGTGGGTTAGAATTATAAAGTAAAGCATGTATTTTTATAACAATGTCTATGGAGGCTATGAAAAGAGGAATTAGAATATTTCTTTGGAAAGAGAAATGGGTAGGTAAGACTTAGGTCCTCAGACTCTGCGGCAGCATTTACAGGAATCCATCACAGAAATCCAGCTCCAAGAATCCTGTGCTAGGAATGTGCCTTTAGAGTAACACGCTGTTACCTCCTCCTACAGGAGGGCAGGCTGTCCTGCTAGGTAGAACCATGCTGCACCGAAACCCAGTTCCCACCGTTCACGTAGTGCCTGGGGATAGGGGTGCAGTTCCCATGTTCCTTTACAGCAACTTCCTGGAAAATGACTGAGCACACTTCTGGTGCACTGGCCATGTGCGATGCTAAGCAGATGCCCGGATAAGGTCTCGTGATGCTTTAAGACGCAAGGACGTATTTATCCTGTTTTAATATTCACAGCTTTTCTTTGGGCTCCAAGAGGTCATACTCACTCCATGCCAATGCCTGAGCCTCAGACATAGTTTTCTATAATGAGTCCAATTTCTACAAGCATTTTTCCCCACTTGGTGATACACTGGAGAAGCCACACGGAAATAACACCTTCTGAAAGCAGAATCCAGAGCAGCTAGGCCTTATGGAGCAGAGTGACACCCAGCAAAGCAAGCACAGTGCTCAGGATTCTGCAGACCAGGCTGCCATAGACCTGGAAGGAGATATGGAGTGAGGGTCACAGGATCAAGTAAGCATCACCTCTTAGGATCCACTGTCTCTTAGACCTCTTTCCAAGGCACTGCAAACATTCACTCTCTCTGTCCAGGGTGAAGAGTTTATTTTTGCACATGGCCTTCGTACCTACAAACATCTCTGAACCTAGAGGGGAAACTCGTGCTGAGTGACTGAGTACCTCTTTCCCTCCCTCACGTTCTCCTAACAGGCCTTTCCATGCAGTGCACAGAATTCTCCCCTCTTGTACTCTTCACTTGGATGGACAGCCAAGCCGCCTGAGGCTCAGCCTGCAGAGTCCTGCCCGTGTGATGAGAGGTGGAGATCAGCACTCTCGCTTGTGCCGCATATTTCCTGATGGTCCATGTGGTAAAGGCTGAGTCTGCTCCTGAGTACCATTGCTTCACCAGGGGTACTTCATGTGCCTGGGACGAGTGTGAGTATATATCCAGAGTATATATACTTAAGATTACTCCAGGATTATTCTGAGTTAGATCTCTTCTTCAGCCTGAAAAAAGGTGACAGAATGCATCAAAAGAGTCCAGATCACTGTGCTAGAGATCTCTTGTGACCTTCAGCCCATCCTGAGGCTGCATCCTGTATCCCTGAGATTGTTACACATTTATAGTGGGGTTAGGAGTTCTGTATCCTTCCCTGGACTCCAGAAGTATACAAACATTATTTGTGCAATATTCTGTCACCAACCACATGAACATCTTGTATTTAAATGAAATTAAATCATTATTAAAGTTTAGTGTATCAGTTGTACCAGCCAGATTTCTGTGTATGAGGGGCTACTGTAATAGACAGCAGAGAGGTACTGCACTACATGGAGAGTTCTGCTGGATGCTCTATCTAGTAGCTCAGAGTCTGAGGTGAGCTCTCACAAATGGCCTCTAATTTCAGATGAGAGAGAGAGAGAGAGAGAGAGAGAGAGAGAGAGAGAGAGAGAGAGAGAGTGTTCCCTGAGCACCGTCTCCTGCATTTCCTTGCTGCATGGGAGAGTCTTGCATAATTAGATTTTCCACTTAAGATTCTGTGCTATTGCATTTGTATGGCATTCTCTCAGAAGACTCCAGGTGAAGCCACGAGGGACATGGATTGTGTAGTGACTAGGCAAATCTTTGCAGATTATGAAACCTTTGCCTTATATTCCAGCTTTCCTCTCCCTGCCACTTCCAAATTGGGTTTCTCCTGGGAACTCTAAAAGGAGACCAAGTTGATACCCTAGCAAATAGTAATGACTAATGAGAAGTTTGTGACTCAAGAGTTTGCACTTAAACCAACAACACCATCAGCTTTCTGGAGGGAAAGATGAACAGAAGAAAACCAGTGCCTCATGTGAACAGCATTTTACCTGTGGTTTCCCAAGGATTAGACCCATGGGACTGTACAAGGATCGCACAGCAAATGCACCTTTTTCTAACACTGTTAAGCTTCTTCACCGTTAAGAATCCAAATGTGAATAAATGTTATCAACACAACTAGCCTATAAGTAGAATGTATTGTGTGAGATTCCTGGCCACCTGCTCAGGCCACAGAATTTGATTTAGACCACTGTGGTTGGGAGATGGGTGTCACGAGGGCAAGGAGGTGGAGGATCCAAAGCAAGATGCCGAGTCTAACAATGCGAGGCTCTGGATTGAGTGTCCACATCTCAGAACGTGCAGATGACCTGAACTCTCCTGTGTTTCATTTTTATCACTCAGACTGTCAGTGGTGCATTCCAAACTCACCAAAGGCTTGGCTGACTTCTCTGTGATTATAAGAAGAGATCCACAGATGATAAACTAATTGGAAAAGTGGACAAAGTTGTCAAGTCAGTCCCTTTGTACAGAGAAGTATGAAGTTACCATCTGGTCTTCATGAAAAACTGTCATGTGAAGATGCTGGAGAACAAGTGACCAGTGATAAAAGATTCTTTTAAGGACAAAAATTTTTTCCTTTGCCTATAGTACTGTTATGATTTATGATTCAATATGCTTCCAAAGCCTCATGTGGTCATAGGTTGGGCTTTTTCAGAGGTTGCCAAATCTAAATTTTGTGATAGTAGGATTAATAGTATGTGACTTCTAAATCAGTCCAAAGTTAGATAGCAACACCCTAATCTTGGAATCCTGGGTACAATATAAAAGGGCTTGAAAGATGCCTTTAAGCTTCCCCTGGCTTGATTTGCTGCTTTCTGCCTGCCATGAACTGTTTTTCCTTTGCAATGCTTATCTGTCACACTGCCTTACTTTGGAGCCAGCTGACTATGGAGTGAAACCTCTCCAAACTGTGAGCCAAACAAACATCCTCACCCTTAACTTTGGGCATCAGGTGGTCTTAGCAATGAGAAAAAGTAACAACAACAGTTGTTTTCACCAGAGTTGTAGGGTTATTACTGTGACTTACCTGATCATGTGACTCAGGGGCCTTTGGAAGTTGGCTTGTGGGAAGAGTCAGGAAATGTTTGGAGATCCAACTGATAAAATAGAGCTGAAAACACCTGAGTCTGTACTTGCTGGGAGATTCTGATCAGAGCTCAGAAAACCAGAATGCTAATAGAACTGCCACCAGTAAGGACCAGTCTTGAGAGGTTTCCCCTTGGAAGGACTGTATTGGATGTTGGACTCCAGATAATATGTGTTATGCATTGTCAGAAACGCTGTCAACTTTGTGTTCAAGTCCAGAGTCTTCCTGAGACGGAGATTAAGGACAGTGGACTAATCTGATAGAAGATATTTCAAGGCAGTCTAAGGTTGAGGTGATAACATGGGTACTGTTGGGGGCTGTTAGCCAGATTTATGTTGAGACTTATCAATAAAGAGCCCAGAATGATTTAAAATGTTTTGAGTTTTGCCAGAAAGGCAGCTCTGGTAAAGTCACGGCTGCAAAGATGGAACAGATGAGTAATTGGTCTCTGGAAGACTAGAATGAAAAACAAATAGTTCAAAAGAAGACAGAGAAAAGATGGCCTGAACATCACAAGAACCAACATGACTCCAGCCTCTGCAGACTCAGAGTTGCAAAAGTGAAAGATTGTTTTGAGAAGAGAGCCCCATGGCTCCATGTTCCAGTGTGGTCATGGCCTAGGGAAGTAGTTTATCAGGATTTGGATCACAGGCACTTGACCCTTGCAGCCAAGAGAAAAGGAAGCCTGGCTACTGTTCCAGCTGGTAACAGATCTTGTCAGCATCAATGTGGTACTGGTTTTAAGTGCATACAGAATGTAAGAGTTGTGGGGCTAAAAGGGCTCCATCCACATTTCAATTGGCCTGGGAAGTCAGGCACTGTGGCCCTGAGAGGGCAGTACCTGAAGCTGTGAGGATGAAGCCAAAGGAACAGTAGAGACCCCAGAAGTTTGAAGAAGCCAGGAACGTGGATTATCTGAGGAGTCTGTAAGGAATTATCAGAGCAGGCCCAAGAGAGGAGCCATAGGAGCTACAACCACAGGAAGTACCTTTGGGGTGGAACCACAAAGCCCTTTGGAGTTGAAATCCTGCCACAGATTGACTCAGATGCTGCACATGGAACTAAAATACTTAATGTTTGTCATGCTGGACTTTGGTCCCATCCTTTAGTATCCCACTTTTTATAAGTTTGCAATGGAAGTGTCTGTCTTATGCCACTGAATATTGGCACTGTTTAACTCTCTTTCATTTGTACAGGTGCTCACAGCTAAGAGTTTGCTTTACATCTTGGAGGTGACTTGTCACTTGACTTTTCAGTGATGCTGAAACTGTTAGGACTTTGATAATTCTTAGAGATGGAACTAGATGCCTTTTGCACAAAGGAATGTGTACTAGTCTTTTGGGTACCAGGTGCTGAAAGTTATGGTTTGTGTGTAGATATCTCCCCCCAAAGCCTCATGTGGTCACAGAGTGTGGCCTTTTCAGATGTGGCTGAATCTAGACTTTCTGAATGATTCACTATCTAGTGCTGGGATTGGTGGTGTGAAAGCTGCACCCATCGTAGGGCAGGTAGCCAGCATAAAATATAAGGGATGTGTCTTGGTTACTTTTCTCTCGTTGCTGAGACAAAATACCCAACACCCAGAATTAAGTCAGGAAAGGTTTATTTAGCTCACACTTTGTGGAAACTTTAGTCCATACCTGGCTAGTCCCAAGGCTGGGTGGCACATGGCAGATGGCAACACTTTATGGTAGCACAAAACAGCAAAAGTGCCAGAGCAAAAAGGAGGAGCAGCAGAGAACAAGCCTCTTTCCCTGCCTTATACTGCATACAAGCTTCCTGCCGTGGGGCTGGTATAGCACTCACGCCGATAGTCCCATGGACCATGAATCAATCAAAACCCCTAGAAGGCCACCCTGTGACTGCACGAGACTTTGGGGGATATCCAGACACAAACCGTAACATTCAGACTCTCCCCCCAAGGACTCATTTACATCCTATTATGTAAACGACACTTCCATGCATCTTTAAGATTTGCCAAGTCCTAACAGCTTTAGCATTGCTAAAATGTCCAAGTCCCAAGTCTCCACCAAGATATAAAGCAAATTTTTAGCTACAAGCTCCTGTACAGATGAACCGTTAAACACTTCCAACATTCAATGGCAAAAATAAAGTTTTCATCTCAAAAGTTACAGACAGGGTGATACAAATGAATGGCATCAAACTAAGTCCAAAACACAGCAGGGCAAATATTAAGTGCTGCAGTGCCACGTCCCACATCTGAAGCAATCTGTGGCACACTGAGCTCCAAAGGACTTGTATGACTCCACCTTTATGGAACTTTTGGTGGTTATATCTCCCACAGCTTCTCTTTCAGACCCACTCTGCTCAATCTTTGCAGGTTTTCTTAGATAATCCACTTTCCCGACTTCCCCAAAATTCTGGGGTCTCCACTGCACTTTAGGCTTCTCACTCACAGGTTTACACACTGCCCTCTCAGGAGCACACTGCCTGGCCACCCAGGCAATTTGAAATTTAGGTGGAAGCCTTCTGAACCTCAGAACTCCTGTATTTTGTATATGTCTAAAACCAGCACTATGTGGATGATGCCAAGGGCTGCTGCCAGCTGGAGCAGGAGCCAGGCTTTTTCTCCGGGCTGTAGGGGTTGAGTGCCTGGATTGCTGGGCTCTCTGAATCCAATCTTGATGAACACATTTTTTATGCCAGCACCACTTTCGGACATGGTGTTCTGTGGCTTTTTCCTTAGTCTTACTTTTGCAGTTTTGAGACTGCAAAGAGTGGAGATTTTTCTTGTGATGTTCTCTGGCCAACTTTTTTATTTTTCTGTTCCTTTTCAGCAATTGAGATCTCTTCAACTCTATCGTTTCAGTCCATAGCTTTATTGGAGCTTTCCTTTTTGGCCAGATACACAACTTTTTAAATCATTCTGCTCAGCTCTGTGGTCTTGATTTGCAACATAAATCTGGCTAAAAGCCTCCAATAATAGCCATGTCATTGTCTCAACTTTTGACTGTCTTGGAATTCTTTTTGCCAGATGAATCAGTCTGCTGCCCTTAATCTCAGTCACAAGCAAAGTCTCTGGACATGAGCAAAAGGCAGACAAATGTTTTGTCAAGCCATAACACATGTTGTCCGGAGTCCAGCGGGCAGTGCAGTTCTTTTATCCAGCAGACAACTCCTGAACCCAGTTTTTACCAGCAGGATTTCTATCAGCCATTTAGTCTTTTGAGCTCTGACCAGAATCTCCCAAACAGAACAGCCCAAGGATTCCCAGTGCTTTTCTTTCAGGCAACATCTCTAAACCTTTCCAAATTGTTTCCATAAGTCATTTCCAAAGGCTCTTGAACCACGTGGTCTGGTGTAGTCACAGCCACAACCCCATTCCTCGCATCACATTTTGTCTTGGTTACTTTTCTTTCATTGCTGAGACAAAATAACCAATGCCCAGAATTAAGGAAGGAAGGCTTTATTTAGCTTACAGTTTGTAGAGATTTCAGTCTACTCAGCTAACACCAAGGTAGAGTGGCACATGGCAGAGGGCAACACTTTATGAAGAAGAAAACAGCAAAAGTGCAAGAGCATAAAGGAGGAGCAGCAGAGAGCAAGCCTTTCCCTCCCTTTTATTGTATGCAGGCTGCCAGCCCCAGAGCAGGTGTATCACTGACTCCCATAATCCCAGCACTGGACCATGAGTCATTCAAGTACCCTAGAAGCCTGCCCAATGACTACATGATGCTTTAGGAGGATATATTTACACAGACTGTAACAGGATAGAAAGAGGCTTTCTCTCCTTTTCTTTTGTTATTTTTGCTGTTTTCTGTGGCCATAAATTGTTCCCATCTTCCATGTGGCTCCCTACCTTGAAGTCAGCTGATATGGACTGAAACCTCCATGAACTCTCAACTACATAAACCTTTCCCTCCTTAACTTTGGGGGTCAGGTATTTTGTCTTAGCAATGAGAGAAGAGTAACTAAGACAATCTCCATGCTTTTATATTGTTTTATTTTAGAGTACATTATAGCACTTGGTCTTGGTTACTTATCTCTTATTGTTGAGACACCCAAAATTAAGGAAGGAAAGGTTTGTTTAGCTCACAGTTTGTGGAGGTTTCAGTCTGTAATCAGATGTCTCCAAGGCAGGGTGGCACATGGCAGAGGGCAACAGTTCATTGCAGTGGAACCCAGCAAAAGAAACCAGAACCAAAAGGGGGGAGCAGTGAGAGAGCAAGTCTCTTTCCCTCCCTTCTATTGCACACAGGCTCCCTGCCAAGGGCGGGTGTAGCACTCACACCCATAATCCCAGCATTGGGCCATGGATGAATCCACAAACTCTAGAAGACCCCCATGACTGCCTAAGGCTTTGGGGGCACATCCCAACACAAACTATAACACACCTCTCAATTGGTATAATCTACTTTAGTAGGATAATACATTAACACAGAATTAGAAATGTGAATATTTTTACACTGTATGAATTGTCAAACCTTTGGTGCTTCTTTTAGAGAAACTAATTTCTATCATTCATAGAGATGTAAGGAATACAAAAACATCATTTTGATGATAAATTCAGGAGAAAATCATGAACATATGAACTGAAATTATTATGAAATTAAATATGGGTCCAAAGGAATAGAGGCATTTGCGGTTAACTCAGGCTATTTCTTCATGATGAATTTCCCCTTTATATTCTGATTTCTTCATACCTTTGGTCCTAACAGATCCCCAGACCACCCCCAAATCTGCTGTTTTCCTTCTAAAAACACACACTTGCTAAACTGTCTTTAAAATATGCATTTCTTTTCTAATGGTCTAATCATAACATTATAGTGAGCCGGAGATGAGTGTTGTTCCAGTTTCCTTCCTTCGATAGCTACGGCCATCTGCACAGGGAGTAGCACAGATGATTCACTCTGCCCTCCATGCCAGTTTCTCAACGTTACTTCACACTCAAAGCAAAAGTGTTGCTCCTTTCTGAACATCCACGGCTCATTCTTTCTACAGATAAAGTTCCATATATCACAATCACATTTCATGGATTTCTGCTTTAAAATCACCTTGGCCTTCATAGTAACACAATTTATACTATCTAAATTTTGGAAACAGCCTACGCATCCATTAAGGTGAATGGATAAAGAAAATGTGGGATTTTTACACAGTGGGGTACTACTCTGCCATAATGATAAACTTAAGTCATTTATAGGGAAAAGGATGCACCTCCAGACAAATATGTAAAGTAAAATAAGCCAGACACACAGCTTAAATATCCTATGCTTTCACTTAAAATGATAAATAAAGAGCAAATAAAACATAAATAGCAGGAAGTTGGGAGCTAGATCTTCCTCAAAGGCCAAAGGGATCAAGGGATGGAGGGGAGGGGTTAAAAAGGGAATGAAGACCTCTTTTAACCAGTTTTCCTACACTGAGATATCAGAATAGAAAGCAAGCGTGAGTTAAGATGGTTGGATACAGCAGCACCGAGGGAACTTGGTAGCCTAAATGCTGGACCACTGGACATGTGCTCTGACCTTTTCCCATCTGGTATAAACACAAAGTTTTACATGAGCCTGAGGCTTTGGCATGCAAGATCCTTCCCTCTCACAGTCTAAGGAAGGACTATGGGTATAAAAACAGGAGTGATGCACCACTCTGCGAGAAAATGTCACTCAGCTCTAACTAAGCATCTGCACTGCGTTGCCCTCTCTTTCAGAAGCTTTTTCAGGGAATTGATGCAAACAGTATAGGACCTGCAGTTTATCCAGGCACCGTACAAAGTGTGGAAATTGGGTTTTCCTTGCACTCCCATTTGAATTCACTAGAGTCTTCTGCTCCATGAGGAGATAAAAACGTGTTATCTAAAATGTAACCATCCTGGCTGGCACTTCTTGCAGATGGGTTCCTGTGATGGACAAAGGTACATGGTGCTGACATAAATGTTGCCTTATTTCTACACAGACAGCCAGAGCTTTCAGTGCCAAACCTTACCCATCCCCCTTCTGTAAAGAAAACATTCTAATTTCTCTTTTCATAGTCCCCCAGGTCACTGCTAATAAAGTGAATTGAATTATCTCTATAGATAGGAAAGATGTCTGCACTGTTTCTTATTTCACTTTGAATTATAAATTTCCTCATAATATTAGTCTTCAATACTTTCCCCTTTACCTTGCCTATTCCTACTACTTCAATAGGAAGACAGTGTACAATATCGGTGAGTGTTGTACAGGAAGTGCGAAGCATAAAAGCTGTTTGCTATGTTCCTATATCTCCAAAATGATATCCTTCAAAATCCTAGGGAATACTAACTAGATTTGTACCTACATTTGAATTAAACTTTAAATTAGTAAAAAACAGCAGAAAGACATAGTCCTCTCCAGACAGAGTCCTTTGATAATACTTACCTTTGGCCACCAAGGTAAAATTGAAAAGTTCAAGCTTTTAATTTACATTCTTAGAGTCATGATAAATTTATGAAGAGCTTTTTCACAGGGGAAAATGGTGTTTTTCTTCTGATTTGTGCCTGCACCTCTATGCTCATCCTATTTTAAAACTGTCAAAGGAATTAACCTTCTATTACGAAGGTGTAAAAGTTTCAATATCTAATTTTTTGTGTAGATTTAATGGGAGAGACCTTTGATTATTGCCCATTGATACTTTCCATGTATTCTGATAACCATAGAATTTCTCTTCTTTCTTTGTAGTTACATACAGCACATGATGAACTGATACACAGCATAGGTGGTTGTTCAAAAAGTAAAACAATTTTGTGCACCTAACAAGGTTTATATTATTAAACCAAATAAAATCAACTGAAATGAAATGAACCACAGATATTTACTACTGAGAATGAATAATAAATAAGAGAACGGAAAGGAATAATGAAAATCCCCGGCCAGAGAAGGTAAATCTAAGCAGGACTACAGCGGATGTGTCATAAGCAGCACAGAGAAAGACAGCTCCCTCCCAGGAGGAGTAAATGTTAGTGATTGCCCAGTAGTTCCACTGCTGGCAGGAAAACATAGTGTGTGCCAGTTTTCCCAGTGAGGACCTGTTAATAAAAAGACTATTGCAAATGCATGATGGAAACCAAACATAGATACTGAAAACCGCAGGGAAAAATACCAATGGGAGAAAATAATATAATATTTGAGGTCAGGGGTTAGAATTCTCCAAAGAAAATACAATTGGCAGTGAACATGCTCAAGGACACCAAAATTTAAAGAACTTTCTCGCAAATATCTGTGTTACTTTCTCTCTCTTTTTTTTAATTTTTAAAAAATAAAAGCACAAAAACATATTAACAAACAGCACAAAATAGCATAAAAAATAGTACAATCACAACTGATCTGCAGACAAGGTGACATGATCTCAACAGTGGTTATTGCTTTATACATTGATATCTTCGAAGTGTATATGTATATGGAACCATACACAGACATGCAAAATTAGTCAGACAATTAATCCTCTCAACAACAGAAAAACACAAAAAACTAAAAAACCAAAGACAAAAAACAAAACAAGCAAACAAAAAGAAGCCACCAATAGGTGCTGCTTTGCATATTGATATCTTCGAAGTGTGTGTTCAGGATAACACATACAGACATACAAGACTGATCAAATAACCCTTCATCAATTATCCCTTAGCATTAAGTGATATACTACAATAGTAGAACCATGTTAGCCCTCCTGCATATATGTATATTCATATATACATACATACATTTCTGTCTCTTTCTTTTCTCCTTTCCCTCGTCCCATCTGCTCTTTGTTTTTGAACAGATTTCCTTCATGTCTCTTAGTTTATATTCCCACGCTCGAGTTCTTACACCAGTGATACAATGCGTTGCCTGCACATGTACTGCTGATTTATTTCACTTATGAGTATGGACTCCAGTTTTGACCACTTGCCTACAAGGTCCTCAAAACTGTCTTTCTTTATAGCTGAATAATATTCCATTGTATAAAATTGCCACAATTTTTTAATCCAGTCTTCTGTGGATGGACACTTGGGTTGCTTCCACATTTTAGCTATTACAAATTGTGCTGCTATAAACACGGGTGTACATATATCAGAGTGAAATGATGTTTTCAGATCTTCTGGGGAAATACCCAGAAGAGGAATAGCTGGTTTGAATGGAACCTCTAGACCTAGTTTGCTGAGAAATCTCCAAACGGCTCTCCACAGTGGTTGCACCAGTCTGCATTCCCACCAGCAGGGTAATAGAGTCCCTATTTCTCCACATCCTCGCCAGCATCTGTTATTGGATGACTTCTTCATACTGGCCAGTCTTACTGGGGTGAGATGAAATCTCGATGTTGTTTTTATTTGCATTTCTCAAATGACTAAGGATGTGGAACATTTTCTCATGTATTTATTTGCCATTTGTACTTCTTTGTCTGAGAATTGTGTATTCATCTCAGATGCCCATTTCTGGATTGGGTCTTTGAATTTGGACAGGTACATGTTTTTTAATTCTTTGTATGTTCTAGATAGAAGACCTTTGTCTGAGGGACAGCCAGCTAGGATTTTTTTCCCAATTTGTGGGTTTTCATTTTACTTTGCTGGTGATTTCTTTAGATGTACAAAAACTTTTCAGTCGGATGAGGTCCCAATTATTGATTCTTTGAAGTGTTTCCCTTGCAGTTTCATTTTTGTTCATGAACTCTCTGCCTACTCCTATGTCTTCAACATTTTTACCTACTTTCTCTTCCAATATATTTAGAGTTTATGTTTTAATGTTGAGATCTGTGATCCATTTTGACCTGAGTTTGGTGCATGGTGATAGACTGGGGTTTATTTTCAGTTTTTGGCAAGAGGCAAGCCAGTTTTTCCAGCACCATTTATTAAACAGGCCTTCATTTTTCCAGTGGGTTTGGTTGACCCCTTTGTCAAATATTAGGTACCTGAGTGGGTTTTTCGTTGTGGTTGCATCTTCCAGTCTGTTCCATTGATCCTCAGGTCTGTTATTTAGCCAGTACCAGGTAGATTTTATTACAGTAGATTTGTAGTATAATTTCAGGTCAGGGATTGTTATTCCACCTGACTTGTCCTTGTTGCCCAGGATTGCTTTTGCTATTCTGGGTCTCCTG